>JANTPZ010148187.1:14947-81934 GCA_025593235.1 Vachellia pachyceras | reverse complement strand
TCGCAAATAATTATTAGGAATTAATTTTATTTTCGGCTCCTCAAAGTGAACACGACCCGGATTGGTGCTATACTACATTAATTCGGTTAAATTATTTTTTTGACGCGGATCTAAGGCGACTAAAGATCCGCTCGTCAGTGACAAATCACTCTTGAGATAACTCTCCCGTTTTTTCAATTTTCCAACGTAACGCAACCGGATTGCCTTTGGCACGCGTCGTCGTACACGTGTCTCCAACATAACCGTCCATCACTTTCATCTTTGCAATTAATGGGACCGACTTAAAAAAGCATCCAATTAATGATTCCCCAAATGCAATTTCACTTTTTTTTTATTCCCTTTTAATTATCCTTCCTATATATCAGTAGCTCTTGCTTATTTTCAGCTCTTACTCGTTCACTCTTGAGATTTACTCCTAATAGCAGATCCATTTCCATTCTCTGGGAGAGAGAATCCAAGTTCTCCTTTAAGGTATATATGTTTAATACACACACACACACACACATATATATATATATTATTCTTTCTCTCTTCTTTACATCCCAGAAAGTATATATTTCTTATCTCTTGTTATTAAGCGAGAGACTCCATATTTGCTTCTGGTGAAGTGAAGCAAGCATGACGATCTCTCATGAGGAAAGTGGAAGGGCTCCTAATGTGATCACAGGGCAGGAGGTATGTTAAAGTGCTTGATTACTTTGTTTGATTGAGGAATTGAATTTCCTTTCCCTACGGAATCTGAATTGAGACCAAACAGGGGAAATCGCAAGCCATGGTTGTTTGCTTCATTCTGGGATTGGGATCTCTTGTTGCGTGGAACAGCATGTTAACGATAGCAGACTACTACTACATAATCTTCCCTGTAGGTAAAACCATATGTTTCTTCGGTATGTTTTTGTGTTTATGTGCTTGTGTGTGTGTGAGTGAGAGAAATTGAATTGAAGAGAGAGAACGTGGATGGTTTTTGTTCATCTTGAATCTGCAAAGAATATGACGAAAAAGAAGCAAGGTTTTTATATATTCCCCCATTTGCGGGATTAATCTGTTAAATATTTTGCGTATCAAGAATCTTTCCAAGAGGCTGTTAACAGATCAGCGAAAAATCTGCAAAAAAAAAAAAGATACATATTTTTTGCAAATTTCAAAATTTCTCATGAGTTTTTCTCCCATATACACATTTTGATTATTGTATTAAAAAATATTTTCATGGATGATTTTAGTGCAAGTTTGTTTGAAGTGAGCTTCTCAAAAGTGATCAGTTCTCCTAACCCATTAGATTTGGACCATTAATTGAGATTGATTTAAATAGTCTAGATCTGATTTTTACTGTTTTTTTATGAAAAACTTATTGTAGTGGGTATAAAATCTAAACTAAAATTAATTTCTTAACTATCATATTTTAAATAATTAATAAAAAATTGCTAGTTTAAACAAAAAGTCATATTTGAATTGTCTAAAATCAAATGTGCATGGTCTAGACCTAATAAGTTGGGGAACCATCACTTTGACAAGTATTCTAACCAGATCCCTTGAACTGCATCTACATTTAGGTTGATCAGATTTAGTTGTGGCAAAACAAAAAAAAGATTGATCAGATTTAGAATTATTTTATCATCCTATTGCAGGCAATCAAGTTTAAAATATATCTATAAGCACTAAATGAATATACATCTCATATCTAACAATGTTTTTTTTTATATTTAAAAAATAAAATATAAAAAATTTAAGGATATAAATTCCTTATTTACATATTTGACTCAAATGAAATCTCTTAATCTGAAAAAGATTTAAAAGTAATATCTAATATAACTTTCCTTTTAAGAATTTATTGTTCATAAAACATTTTCTAGCTCATGTGTCAATATCTTCGGCCCAAAAGCCTTTTCTGAACCCATTAGTTTTTAGGCTTTGGCCCATCAAATTTTTATGTGCATTGAACAAACTGTAAGGTTAGAGAAAATATGCTAAAATAATATTCTCTCACAGTGTCCCAAATAAGAAAGTCAAGGGATGTTAGTTCTAGTTAAAGAGGTTAATACTTACTAACTCGGTGAATCAATATTTGAATTTCATCTAAGAGATGTATTCATATTTAGTATGGATTGTGCCTTAAATATAATTGGTTTTAAAAGGATAGCCCCTGTGCTTTTAAAGAAAAACCTCTACCCTTCTCCCTCTCTTTTTTATATCCGACAGTGCCGCGAACATAATTGCTTTTTTTTTAAAAAAAAAGGATTCATTTGCTTTAAAAAAGATCTCTCCCTCTCTGGGTCTTAAGACGTTAAACTGAATGCCTTTGATTTTTTTTTTTTTTACTGCCAAGAAATATCATCCATCGAGGGTACTCACGCTTGTATACCAACCATTCGCACTGATAACAATGTCAATTCTGGTGCAGTATGAGGCCAAAATGAACACAAGGATGCGAAACATAGTGGGATACTCTCTATTCACTGCAAGCACTTTCCTTGTTCTAGTTGTAAGTTGTAATTGATTTTGTACTTTCTTCATTTGCAAAATAATTAATCAAGAATATATAGTTTTGATTTACTGCTATTTATAATTTTGCAGTTGGATCTAGCAACATCTGGGAGTGGTGGGATCGGACCCTACTTAGCTTTATGTACAATTTCTGCTTGTTTTGGAGTTGCAGATGCTCATGTTCAAGGTGGTATGATCGGCGACTTGTCTTTAATGCGACCGGAGTTCATCCAGGTTCGTCATGTTTGACACACGTTTGACTCTGTTAGTGATTGATTCGTAATGCATCCAATCTTTAATATAAAAGATAAATAAATAGCTTATGAATATTAAGAAAATTGGATAAACTATGTACTTGATCGGATCGATTCTTATATTTAAAACAGAAATAAATTTCTTGACTAAATAAATTTTATATTAGTAAGAGGAGGGGGTATATATTTCAAGAGTGCATGGTTTTGTGAGTTGTAAGGCATACTTAAGGAAGTATCAAAATAATTCCTTGAATTGATTTAATTCTCAAAAAGTTTGAGTCCTTAGGAACTACTATGGGATTTAGTTTAATTTTTTTGTGGAATGATCTAATTGCCAATAGTGAAATTAGTTGTCACTGTATTAATTGTTGTAAAGATTTAATAAGTTAAAGTTATTATTTATTAAACTATTGTTGTAATTTTTTTTTGAAAAAAGCTGTTTAGGTAATTTCATTACAAAAATTAATTTTAAATTGATATCCAAAGACTTCAATGATTAGGTATTTTAAGGTTTAGTGAATTGGTATTTGCAGATTTGGAGGGGAGTTTCTTGTCTTTCTCCCTAAACTTTTATTGATTAACAAAAATTAAATAAAAAGGGAAAATAAATGTGGGCATATAGTACTTCTATGGATAAATGCACTGAAAAAATGGGTTTAAACTGTTAAAAGTCCCCTTTGTCCCCCCCCCCCTTTAAAGTGAGCCATGTCTTCCATTTTGTTTCATGATCCTTAAGGGTTAAATTTAAAAGCTAGATATATGGTTGGTCCCAAGTATAAGACTTTAATCCATTTTATCTCCTAATTTTATATTTCTTAAAATATTTCTATTAATTGCATATCTTAAGCAGTATCTATCATCGAGAGATCAATAATTATGATGCACATGATTTAAAGATGGTATTTTACAAAAATTAACACAAATTTGTTTCAAATAACCAATTTATTAATTACTTTGTTAAGAATTAAGACTTAAACCAACTTGCTTGTATTCATTAAGTCGAATTCATGAATTTACAATTGTACATGTGCATTTTAACATCTACCAATAACAAAATAATAAGCATCTATATGAAAATTTACGAATCCTTATTTATACTATAAGAGTTCATACAAAAATTTATAGGTGCATATACATATCTTAAGAAATAACAATTACAATATAACAAATGTGATTAGAGAATTTACCCTAATAAATATAATTAATGTAACCTAAGTTTTGTCCTATCTTGCAAATTCTCATAGATTAATGATCAGATATTGCATTTTTTGTTGTAACTTTGATGTCGTTTTGCTGGTATTAATTCATACATGATATGCCGTTTTGCAGTCATTTTTTGCTGGTTTAGCAGCCTCAGGGGTTCTGGCCTCAGGTTTGAGACTTCTCACAAAAGGGGCTTTTGAGAATTCCCACAATGGCCTTCGTAAAGGAGCCAGTATGTTACCCTTCATTGGCTAATCCACACACACACGTTTCGGGAATTATTATAAGTTCTTAAAGCAAATAACAGAAAAAATCGTAGAACAAATTGAGCAGCATGTAATGATAAATTCTAGTTATGAAAATTACAATATATTTATAATGCTCACTCATCATAAGGACATTTCAACGATCATACTTTTTTAGGAATTCAAAGTAATTCTCTCTGTATATTTTACACACACATCAAACATGGATTTCTTAAAATGAAGAGAGATACAGAATAATAAGGGAAAACCATTTTGTACTTATCTTTATTTTTTGCACAATTTTTAATATGGAATCTATACTTTTCCTTCTCTTTGTTAAATCATTCAACTTTACTCTATTAACCAGTATTTTTTTCTCTATTAACACCGTTAGCCGAGGTACAAAGACTAACAATGCTAATAGAACAAAGCTAAAAGATTTAATAGAGAGAAAATAAGGTCTATATACCAAATTATAAGGTGAAAGAAAGAAAAACGATCGACTCATACAGATTTGGGTGTTGAAAGAATGGCAATTTCGACTATATGAAGTTATAATTCATTCATTATATTGACTATAAACTTGGTATTTTTTTGCAGTGTTGTTCTTTGCGACCTCTACATTGTTTGAGCTGGTGTGTGTAATTCTTTACGCTTTCTACTTCCCCAAATTGTCAATAGTGAAGTATTATCGATCAAAGGCAGCCTCTGAAGGATCAAAAACTGTATCCGCTGATCTTGCTGCTTCTGGCTTTCCATCTGATGACACGAACCTTCAAGTACGTATGTTGAACTAATCTGATATAAAATAAAGAGAAATTAATTAATATGCAAGTACCTAAGTTTTAGCTCTTTTTTAATCGAGTCTTTACAGTTTTCTCAATTACACAGACACACATCACTCGTTATACTAAAAATTTAAGAGAAAATTGACGTTAGTGGATGATTATGGGACTCACTTATGATTCGCACACCTGGAATAATTTTGTCATATAGATATAAATAAAATCAAAATTAACCCAGTTATGGATTTCATATAGAAGGAAATGGATGGTTATGAGCATAATAAATTTTATTTTTCTATTGATCATAAATAAACTTTATTCCATCATTTTATTTCAAAAAACCTCTCTTTTATTTGGGGGAATTGTCACTTAGTAGGCATCCAGATCAACCAAAATTTACTGATTATGAGCATAGGGACCAATTCATATCATTGATGAAACGATAAAGATATAATAAGAAGGGAAAAAACTATAAGGACCTCATCAAAAATCAAATGAAATTATAAAGACTGACAGATTTTTTTTTTTAAAAAAACTAATGGAAGGATTTTGGAATTTATGTAGGGTGAGTTTGAAGGTAAACAAGAAGAGCGTAAGAGCCATAAGCAGTTGTTGGTTGAGAACATTGATTATGCAGCAGACTTGGTTCTGATATATGTGTTGACATTGTCAATTTTCCCTGGCTTCTTATATGAGAATACTGGATCACATCAACTAGGAGAATGGTAAGATCAGCTCATGTATACTTTTTATCATCTTGCACAAAATGTTTTTGGTTCTTATGAAAAATAATTCCATTGTCAATTATCAAGTCAAGCTTATAGATATACCAATTAATTCAATAATATGTTGCTAATTAACTTACAAGAGCAATTATACTACCTCTAGACTTCAATATAAAAGTTAAATAACTACTACCTTCAATCCTTAATATAAGAGTTACTTGATTTTTTTGAAGACCAGAAGTCGATTGATTGACATATTTATCATTTTCTTCAAACTAATTTATCAGATTATGAACTGATATATAATCTAATAATATATATATAAGTATTTCAGAACTAATGTTATAATTAATAATTTTATTTGCTTTTTTTAAGCTATAAAAAAGATCAGTTGACTATTATAATAAGAACCCGAAGTAGTAAATAACTAAAATGTGTATTGATTTTTCTAAAATACCAATTTTAATCATATTGGTGGTTATAACTACCCCTTGATGAAAAACCCCTTACTTATTATGTGTAATTAGTATGAATTTTTGGTAAAAAATTATAAATTTGAGAGATTAAGTATTGATGTCTTATATTTGAAATCAAATGAAGACCTTATTTAGCACTTACTTAGGATCAAAGGTAATACTTATTTACCAAAATGTGCACACTCTTTCTAACTTGGTAGTATATATATTTACTTCTTCCTATATGAAATATAAGACATCGTTTATACTGCAATTGCACTATAAATATGATCTTAGATTTAGGATCAGGGAGTAATGCTTTAATTAAGAAACCTGATAGTTTATCACTCATAAAAGAAGTGTACCTATATTATGTTTTGTTACAGCTTAATCACTTGTGTATGTGCGCGCTACCCCATGCACTTTTTTTTTTTAAAATTTGTAGGTACTCTCTTGTGCTGGTCGCAATGTACAATGTGCTGGATCTAATATCCAGATACATTCCTCTCATAAAATGCCTGAAGATGGAATCAAGAAAGGGCTTAATGATTTCAATTCTGAGTCGGTTCTTACTGATCCCAGCTTTCTACTTCACTGCCAAATATGGTGACCAAGGATGGATGATCCTCCTCGTTTCTTTCTTGGGATTAACCAATGGCTATCTTACTGTTTGTGTCCTCACCCTTGCACCCAAAGGCTATAAGGTCAGCTCATTTCATCAAACCCTTAATATCACATCAATGTTGAAAAACTATTATATGAATGATTCTATGTGTAACTGGATAGTTATTGAACCGATAAGAACAGTAATATAAGTTCAAAACTAATTAGTTTAACTAAAGCTAAGAAAGAGCAGAAAAAAACCGAAGAAAACACTTATGCATGATGTCATTGAACGATTACTTTTTAATTGATAATATATCTAAAAATTCGGTTATTAATAGAGTATAATGGTATCATGCATTCCATGTACTTTATCTCACCTAATAAGATAAGGCTTTTGTTGTAAGATAAAATGAATTAAACTAATATATTCAAGTTTGATCCCTTTTTTTTTTAATTTTGGTTCCTATATAATTTCAAACCACATGTTTTTCTCCTTTAAGTATATTTCGTTCTAAAATATTAGTCATTATATCTTAATATAAATTTAGATAATATTGTCCTTTGACGAACCAAAACCTATAACTTGAAACTATGGGGACCAAAATTAAAATATGGGTAAAATATAAAGATATATGAAGCATTGTATTAACCCCTATTTTATGCATAAAAATAACCTTTAAAACAATTTGGTTTTACCCTGTCGTAGGTGGGTTTTAACTCATTCTGATAAGATTTTGCCACTTATCTATTGGTCTTTCTTTGGGCCAAGTTTTTGAAAGCATTTCGAACCTGGCAATTATTGGTTAATTCACTAGTCAATTGTTTTCTAGGTAAATCAATCCATTTGGTCGGATTTTACAAATGCTGCTTGTTGCAAATTATATAATATAAGTCTTCCATAATTTTTTTCTTTGCAATAAATATAATTTTACGCTTCAATAAATTTCATGTACTTCACTTAGTATTATATATATATATATATATATATATGTCAATGCTCATACAAGAAGCTTTTTTCTTGGATATGTTTGGAGGTTTTGCAGGGCCCTGAGCAGAATGCATTGGGCAATTTGCTTGCTCTATTTCTGTTGATTGGTATATTTGCTGGAGTTTCTCTTGATTGGTTATGGCTCATAGGAAAAGGTCAAGAGTTTTGATAGAAACGCCCAATAAGTTTTTTTTTTTTAGGTGAAAACGCCCAATAAGTTCCACCACTGTAAATAATGACTTGGTTTTCTTTGATCAGTTTCTCTTAATTTGCTTAATCATGGAGGATGTTTCTCATATCTAATGATTTATGTTTCTCATATTAAGCTTATAAGAAAACTGGCGACAGTTTTTCCCTTTCCATAATTATAATTTTGACAAAATTAAATTGTTGTCGTGGTTGTGTAAATCATATCTTCTTGGATTCGAATCTTACCGGAGATTTAAAGATGCTTGTTCAACTTCTTTAATTTAATTAAGGGTTAAGACGTAAAAATGCTTGAGATTTCTCCAAAAGTACAAAAATACACATACTATTTACTGGTGCGAAAGTAACTGCCTAATTTAAAAATTGGTGCAAAAGTTACATTTGTGCCCGTTTGAAAAACCGTGGGGAGGATGCATTTTATCCAGAACGTATTTATGTTTGGACAAACATTGGACTCAGAGTAGTGCATTTATTCTGCTAAAAGGAATTTTTTTTGCTTATAATGCATTTTGAAAGAATGAGTTATCAAACGTTAGAGTCTGCAAGCTAACAGACTTTTGGAGTCAGAAAATTGTTGCCAAACAGACACAAACCGTTAATCCTGAAAGCTTTGACTGTTTGATTTAGAATATGTATGATGGGGAATTTTTTTTACTGTATTGCCAACTACAACATTATTATACCAACTCAGCTTCCACGTCAACATTTATAGTCAAATTAATGGTCAATATCACAGAGATTAACAGTGATGTGTTTATATTTGCACTTCTGATAAATTTTCATAGGTATTTTAGCACAGTAGCCCATTTAATTAAAGGATAATATTGAAAAATAATCAAAAATTTTATTTTTGTTTTTGGTTTTAAACTTTTTAGAAATATTTAGTAGCATAACTTCAAGAAAAAAAAATTACGGAAATCTCTTTAAAGACCGTTAATCACTCAAATTTCAATTTGGGTTACTGAAATTAAGAAAAGCTAAATTATACATTTAATCTTTTACGTTTATATTAAGTTTCAATTGCCCTTTAAATTGAAAAGGCACATTTTTAGTTCTTTTTTTATAACACCATTAGTTTTAACGAAAAATAATTTATCAACAAATTCAAAGAGTGATGCTACAATTAAATGATGAAAAAAATGATGGACATGGTCAGGCTAGAAAAAACACACTACACCGTTTGTTTCATTTACATCAATGGGTAACACTCCACTTTCCTAACACAAGTGAGCAAATGAATTAATCGTACCAATATATGGACATGCTCAGGCTAGAATAATATTTTTCTCATTTAAAAGAATTTTAGAGCATCAAATAATCTATGCGGATTTAATTATGTTTCACATTTGGACCACATAATTGATAACGTCATAACCAATAGTAAACCAATGACTAAAATGCAGCTTTTACTTTTTTTTTTTTAAATAATGTATCTGGCTCAGTACCCCTGGGAGGTTCAACCATTTGGGTGGGAGAGCACCCACTTAGGTAGAAATATACTCCATTTATTAAGGTCCCAAGTGCCAAAAGGAGTAACCCATTCACTTACCAAAGACTCTGAATTTAGAAGATGAAGGTTTCTATCCACATACATCCGTAGGGGTATTTCTATCAGACATAATTCATCCCATGCCTTGGTGTTATATCCACTATGGAGTTTGCTTTCCCACACCTCTGTAGAAATTTGCTTAAACCAATGTGAAAGCATGACATATTGTTGACTGGTTTCTTTTCTTGCACACATCAGGAATTTTCTCGTTGCCACACTTGAATTAGCACCATAAACATTGCATCCAAAGAGTTTGAGGTTTAGAGAGAAAACCCCAACGTAGCTTCCAAATGAATGCCTTATTTTGACAGATAAGATCTTTAATACCCAAACCTTCCTCTTCCTTCCCCACTTTCATGGGATCCCATGGGATAAGATGCATTTTCTTCATTTCAGGACTTTGATTCCAGAAAAAGTCACTGCTAAGTTTTTCAATTTCCTTCAACACACCATTGGGAAGAAACATGGTTTTCATTTGATATAAAGGTAGTGGAAAGAATGGCTTTAATAAGAACCGTTTTTTGTGCCCCGCTAAGAAATATACTCTTCCAACTTGAAAGCTTCCTATTGACCTTCTGAATCAAAGGAGAAAAGGTGCTTTTCACCACTTTCTTATGCAGCAAGGGTACACCCAAATACTTCCCAAAGTCCGATGATCTATTAGAGTAAACAATGCATACATTGAATTAACACTTCGTGATACAAACATATTCGATTTTTGCAAGTTGATTTGGTGTCATAACATTGCAATAAAACCTCATAATATCTTTCAATTCTATCATATGATCTTGAGAAGCTTCACAAAAGAGGAGTAAATCATTGGCTAAAAACATATGTGAGATATTTGGCGCCCTGGTGCTTAGAGCCATAAGTTTCCATCTTTATAACTAAACCTCCTATTGAATTAGTTGTCCCAGCCTTTCCGTGCACAACACAAAGAGATATGGGCTAAGAGAATTACATTGTCTCACTCCATAGCACACACATTGTTGTTGAGGAAACACAACTCATGATAAGATGTACAAATTCATCCCTAAGCCCTAAATTGGATAACGTTGAATGCAAAAAATTATAGTCAAGCCTGTCATAATATTTCTCAATGTCAGCTTTTATCACTACAAATCCTTTGTTGCTCCTCTTCGTTTTCATAATATGAATAGCTTCTTGGGCTATAACGATATTGTTACAACTTTGACGCCCTTTAATAAAGCTACATTGATTTGGCATCACAAGATAATCCACACATATATTTGAGCCGATTTATAATCACTTTACTAATAATCTTATACCTGACATTACAAAGGGAGATATGCTTAAAGTCCTTATAGTTTCTCAGATGATCTACTTTTAGGATTAGCATAATATCAATTTGGTTAATTTCACTTAACTTCACGGGACTTTCAAACATATTACAGACCAATTGGCATACTTGTTATCCTATAACCAAACACTGGGAAAACAGTGGGCATGCAATCCATCAAGTCCAGGAGCTTGAAAGAACCAATATCAATTGATGAATTATTTTTATTTCTATGGTAGGCACTTGCCTCTGCAAATGGGAAAGTTGAACCTTGCTCAAAGTTGGAAATTGAATAGGCCAGTCATATGCTTGGATCACATTTGGCTTCATGGAGTACAATCTCAGAAAAAAGTCATGAGCCATGCATTTGAGTTTTATTGTGTCTGAAACCCAATTACCCCTATCATCTTCTAATACCTCAATTTTATTTCATTTTTATTCTTGTTGATGCATGAAGGAAACTTGAGTTTTTATTCTCAAATTAAAGCCACTTGCATCGAGCTTTTTGAAATGCATAAAAGTTCTTGAGTACTTAACTTGGTATATTCTATCCAAAGTAACTTCTCAAGTTTGAATAGCCTATTTTGGGGATTTCTCTACTTTGCACCGTCAATACTCTCAAGCCTTCTAATAAGTTCCAATTTCTTTTTCAGAATATTACCCACTACTTTGTTGTTCCATTCAATAACCTTTTTCACAAAATATGTGATGGAAATTGTACCTTAGGGCCGATCATCTGCATGGAGCAAAGATGAAATAAGGCCATTGTGGCTTTGAAATGTATAGAGATACTAGTCAAAGTCATAGGCACTTGTAAGAGTACAAGGTGCTGGATCGATCCGCTGTAAAATAGCTCTATGGATTCGTGTCATAAGCTTGTCTCACAAACGGCTACGTCACCATGCTCTTTGACTTGAGATCATCATAGATTCCTACATGAGAATCGCTCAGCTTTAACCTAGTCAATAGTCACTTTTGACTGTGTAATGATAAAGGTTATGTTCGGACTTAAGGGATTCCATTCAAAGGAATGTGAATAGTTAAAATAGGATTTGTCTCTCACATAAGTAGAGAGATATTGTTGGACCCTCTCGATGAGTGAGTTTGAGAAATGTATTATCATACTGTGATGGAAAGGTAGTTCCATCCCTTTAGTCAAATTACTTAGGGATAGAGAAAGCAATGATCAGGAATAGGAGGATGACAAGCCCCATGCCTCATCCTTCATTAAAATATTATGTGACAAAGAAGACATGATGTGATTGTATGATAATTTATATCGGTTTACAAATCCTTGTGTGAATTGGATAGTCGTAATGTCTTACTAGAAGCCACTTACGACTTATAGGCTGGTATAATCACTTGCCCACTAGCAACTTTATATGGGCTACAGGTTCACATACAAAATGGCACAACATGAGTTGAAATGTCTAGATTCATTGAATCATGATTCAATGAATATTTTTAGGAGGATATATATTAAAAATTCTTTTATATATATAATATATTTTTGTGTATATATATTGCATATATTGATATGTAAATATATTATATGCATGATAAAGATAGAATAAATATTGAATTTAACATATGAAGATAAATTAAATCTTGATTTAAAAGATAAGATCTTGGATTTAATTTATAAAGATATATTAAATCTTAATCTATATTAATATTATATCTTATTTAATTTATGGAGATAATTTAAATATTATCCTCGTTTGACTCCTAATCCAAATTAAATAAATTGGTAAAATTATATATGTTGGACAAATATTGATAAAATCATCTTTATTTAATTTCTCGATTTAAAGTTTTTGATAAGATTTAAATTTTGAAATAGATAAAAGATATATTTGAAATTCAAAAAGATAAGCTCTGAATGTCTATAATAGATGGTTAGAGCTCTCCAGTAGAGACATAGATGAAAAATGAAATTATAGATTTGAGAGAGAAACTGAGAGTAAGAAGGAGATCCAAGAATCGGATCCAGAGGCACTAGCACGCTTACTTGTTGAAAAAGGCCATTCATGTAGATACCAGTAGAGGAAGCTGATCGTAGTTATTAAGTTCTTGAAACCGAGCAAGAAAGGAAAAGAAAATGCTTTAAGAAATTTATGCTTCTTGACTACACGATTTAAAAGCCTTTAATAGATCTGTGGAAGGGATTGAAAAAATTTTAGTCTTCCGCTATGCCCTTCAATACCAACAATATGTCCTTCTTTCAAGCCAATTATTAGCTTCTTATGATTCCTTGACTATATCCTTGAAATTTCACTAAAGGCTCCACGCCACTTGATGCTTGAACAACAACATATTTCGACCCAGCCTTCTAGCCACACTATCATAAGAGACAACAATAACTCTGTGAGCCGACTTAAAGTGCAAGTAATGAAAAGTTTTAGGGTGGTGGGAAGTGATAACTCCTAGAAATTGATAGCATTCCGGCATATTTACTTCTCAGTTTATATGTTTTTGAAACTCTAAATGTGCGGAAAGAGAAGTTTTTAAAAGAAAATATGTATCAAGTTAAATTCAAAGAAATGCTTGCATCATTTGGCATATTTTGTGATTAAAGGATAACTCATACATCTTCTCTTTTGTAGAGGGTGAACGATGAGTGTAATGTTTTCCAAAGGCCAATAAATAAAAATTATAGCAACAACAATTGGATAAAGATTAGCTATCATGAAGCTAACGAAGACCTTATGCTCTCTGTGCCACATGTTTCAGCTAACAAATACATTGGCTGAAGCCAACGAGGACCTGATGCTCTCTGTGCCATATGCTTCAGCCAAAAACATGTTGGCTGAAGCCAACGAAATTATGACATCCGTACAACTACGCGTTTTACTTGATGTAGCTGGTTTTAGGATTACATATTGAAGGGTTTGGCAGAAATTGATCCATTCTTGACTCCTAGGAGGTGTTTGAGGCCATTCTCTGTTAGGGTTTTTCATTTTAAAAGAGACTTAGAGCTTTGGGAGAGATTCAAAGAGAGATTTTGGAGTTCCAACCTAGGGTTTTCTTCTTCTCTACTCTTTTCTCCTTAGTTAATGATGTTATCATTTGTTGAACTTCGTTTTCTTGTATATATACATATGAGTAGCTAAGCATTTCCTTTCTAGGATTACTTTGAACCTCTACATGGATTAAAACTTTGTTATTCTCCTTCTTTCTGGCATTTAATGAAGGGTTATATGTTGATTTTATTCTTTGCTTCATGTCTCTAAATGCTTGATCACCATTTAGTTGATTTGTTAAATGAGAAGATGCTTGAGAGAGATTTTCTTGTTTAAAGAACTTGGATAAACTCATGCTAGACTTGAAACTCATGGTTGGATGGAAAGTTTGTTGATAGGAAAGAGATTTACCTATTGACCTAGTATTGTCATTATAAGATTGATATTTAATGACTATTTTCACTAGCTTGTTGTAAGAGATTGAATGAATTCTTGAAAATAGATTTTGGTTTTGACTTGAGAGAGCTTTTCCAATACTTGTGAATCTTAGGCAAACATTATATTCTTCATTAAAGCTAATTAAGAGGAAAATAACTAATTTTATGAAGTGTAGAGGGAAGAAGTAATCATAGAGTCTCAATTTCTTGGAGTTAGAATCAAATTTTGCTTTGCATTTTAACTTACTTTGTTTTAAACCAACAATTATTTTATGAATTGAACTTCTCAAAATGATTTTTTCCCAACCTAATTAAAAGCACAATTGCATTTATTCGCTCATTTTTTTCATAGTCTTCGTGGCAACAATAACTTTTTATACTACTTACGACCCGTATACTTGCGGTAAAAAACAGCGAACATGAAGCAAGCTCACAATCCAAATTACACAGAGCCCCAACTAATCTTTCAGGAATACCTTCCCTTTCTCAGGTAAATCTATCATTGAACTCTTCCTTTGTTTCTGGAATCACAGGGTACATAGTCATTAGCTTTCTCATCTCTTTAATAGGCATCGGTAATGGCCAGGTTCTATCCAATATATCAGAGAGTAATGGGTCATTATCAGCAGCTCCACTGCCATTTGCTATACCATTGAATTCCACCCCTTAAAGCCTAGCAACAAATCTTTGTAAGACACTAACTGGTGTGGCTCTTATTGCGATGGTTCTTTCGTTTTTTATACTCAACTTGGGGCATTTTCAAAGCAACCATTTGCATCCTTCATTTTATCTGGCATCAGGGCGTTTTCCTTAGCTTCTTTCTTTGACTTCTTCGAGTTAATAGTTGGAAATCCCAATTCCGAAGTTTTGTCTGATGGTACTTTCCAGAAGCAAGGGTCCCTATGGAGAGTTTTATTGTGGCACAAAAGCCAAGAGAGAGCGTTTTTCCTCCATAACGCAATTCATTGATATATGTGGCTTTTACTTTATGGGCTTCGATTTACACTATGCCTAACATATGTGCTTATGGATGTGTATTAAATGTGTTAAAAAGATGAATGTGACATTTTGGTATCAGAAGAGAGGTTTTAGCATCATATTGGACACTTCGGTCATGATTTATGTTACAAGTCTATGTAGTCAATACCATTAGATGACATATACTCTAATTTTATTGGATGCCCAATGGCATGGCTCCTCAACCCTATTACTGCCTCTAACTTCTATTCCTTTTGTTTTGTAGTTTGTATGGAAGTATCTTTCTAGCCTAAAAAACCAGCCAATGGGATCTTCTCCAGCAAAAACAAGTGGTTCTAATTTTATCTATTTTCCCGTCTCATTATTTTGGCCATTACAATCATTATGTGACTCAACACTATTTTTTTTTTCATTTTGCTAGTTTTTTGTGATGCTAGCTCTTGGAAATGTGCCTTACTTCCTTAGTGTTTTCATATCTTTGGTCAAGCTACCCATTGTCTCCTTTAACTCTTATACTTCTAGATAGAGGTGTAAACAAGTCAGGCCAGACTACACTTCATCCTTACTGGACTTGGTCTATTTTCTAAGAGCCTAACCTATACCCTGTTACATGCCATTTTTTAGAGTGCAGTTTGGCCTCTACAACTCTTGGCCTAGCATGAAGCCCGCTAAAAATTCTGCATTTTAAAAAGCATGTTAACAACACAAATAAAAAATAGGCTGAATTTAAACAGGCAAAAAAAGGCCAAAATATAAATCAACCTATATTATCCAAAATAAAATAATAAAAAAATAAGATATAAATTTATATATAGAATATAAATATAATTATATCTTCAAACCATAATATGAGAATGAAGAAATAAACATTATATAAGACATGAATTTATATATAGAATATAAATATAAATTTTTAATTTGTAAATAGGTCTATTTACATGTTTATAGGCTTATCTTTAAAAAATATGTTTGACCTGTTTACATATTCAAACCTTTAAATAGACATTGGTTATGACTTGTTTACAAATAGACCAAGTCAAAAGCCTTTAACAAACCGTCTAACATTTTGTTAACCCTACTTGTAGACCAAAATAGTGAGACAACAAGATAACCTTCTCTGGCTTTTGCTAGAGACTCTCCTAAGTCTCCTTTATCACACTCACTATTTCAGAATGAGTCCTAAAATACATTTCAGCAACGCACGATACAATATACTCACTCTTCACACCCCTTACATAGTGCCAAGCTCCTTAGACTTAGCTAAGAGCAGTTTGGTTTGGTTCCTTATTTTCTAGAGCCTTAGAATAATTGTTTGGACTAGCAGATTTCATCTCTTTCTGTCCTTTATGGTTTCCTTAATCTCCTCTCATACGTTTAACATCAGCAGTCGGAATCATTCATTAGCATTTCTTTAATAACTTATAAATTATAATGACTTGTCCATGGTAAAAAAAAAACTCATAATGACTTCAGTCAAAAATAGATGTCATTTTATATGGTATATCAAAGTCATGTGACCAAGTGGTCCATAGTATGATTACGATCTTACGCTCTTTTTACTTGAAATCAACTTACAAGCAATGAGATAAAGTGGGTTTGTGTTGTGTGTGTTCACATTTAAAGTTTATGTTTTGGAAGCTAACAAATTTAGAATACCATGATAACATTATTAACGAATCTTTACTAATTGAGTAAAAGTAAACATTGAAAAAAGCTTATCAACATTACAATATTTAGATGCTCGCTTGCATGTCTTTTATTTTGCTGATGCTACTTTTTGACTTGATTATTGATGCTAGATGAAAAGGTATTTAAATGAATGACTAACTTGGAGCTTTCTGTAAGTGATCCGTCTCACAGTGTACGGTTCATTATAAGAAAATTATTTATAAAGCATATTCTAGGACTCACGTGGAGGTCAACTCTTTACAAATCCAAGTCAAGGGAATACCAATATTATATCCATTATTAATGATGGAGAGAAATAAGATTAAAAGGTGCTAATTCGTTTTAGAGTAATCAAACACAAAAAAAAAAAAAAAGAGGATTGGAGTTTACCAAATGGGATAACTAGACTCTACTTTTGACTAGTCTTTGCAAATTACAGTAATGTAGCATATATATGGGTCCGTTTGGATAAGCGGTGGAAAAAGTGACTTTTTTGTAGAAGTCATTTTAGAAAAGAAATTCTACCTATAAGTTAAAAGTGTAACGTGATTTATGTTTGGATTAGCGGTGGAAAAGTAACTTTTTTGAAAAAGGAAAAAGCGTTTGGACAAACGATTGAGAAGTGATTTTTATTGTCAAATTATGTAAAAGGACATGAATCTCATTAAATGTCACACATTCATATATATATATATATATATTATTTTAACTGTTTCTAATAATTTTAAGGAAAAAGATAATGATAAAATTTAAAAAAGGGGTAAATGAGAAGTATTAAGGAATTGAAAAGCTTCTGAGAAAGTAAAGATTTACCATCCAACGATCTATTCGTTTAAATACAACGGTATCGATTTACCTTCCACTTCAATCAAATGGTGTAAACAAAATTATAAGTATAATATATAATATGTGTAACATCCCCAAAATTTTTGTTAGATTTTATGAAATAGTATTAAGGAATCGTGAAGCTATTGAGAAAGTAAAGATGCATTAAAAATAATTTATTGGTTTAAAAACCATTTTTGGGAATTTGTTGCTTATTTTCTGGGAAAATTCTAGAAAAATAACAAGTGGATGAATTATAGCCCAAGATTTTTTAAGTTATTATTTTATGAATTTAAGAGCCTAATTAAGAAAGAAAATCCTTAAATTAAGGATTTATTTGGAAAGCTTTTAGAATCTTCTTAAGGGACCAACTTGCAAATGAAGGAGTCTACAAAGACAAAATAGTCATTAGGACCATTAATCAACTCAGCCTTCTTTGTTATAACAGCTGGAGACACAGTGCTTCTCCCTCATTTTCGATCAGAAACTGAAATGTGAGAGAGAGAGAGAGAGAGAGAGTTGAGACTGAAGAGAAGAGGAAGAAGATGGAGAGAAAGATTAGGAGCTGTTTGGGAAGATGGGACCCCACATGTAAGTTCCCCAAACATTCTCGTATTCTTCTTTTCTCATTCTGAGATGTTTTTAGGAAGGGGATGGTGCTTTTAGTCTGATTATAGTGAGAGAGAATGGAGTGATCTAGATAATCCGAGAGGCATCGGATAGAAAATCTTGCTACTTCAATACAGGGGTGACCTGCATTTGAAGAACGCGATGGTGACTTCAACAACTTTCAGATGTACAACTACCAGAGCTGGAAGATCGCAGGGGCTTCAAAGGAGGACAGTTACTTGCGACGGTCAATAAAGCGCCCACCGTGATCCAGAAGCATGGCTTTCCTCCTTTTTCTCAGAAGTGGCTTTTACGGTAGAATTCCTTCTTCATGGACGCTTTGCCAAACGGTTGAAGCCAGACACACCGTGCTTTTAGAACCTTTTGGGTTCTAAAAGTCCTTTTGGGTTCACCCACCGCTGTGCCAAACACACGCATAGTGAATGTTTGGGAAACACTTCTTCCTAACGGTGCACACAAATCAAGATAAAACCATCTCGAAATCCATAAAAACAATCTCAAAATCTGTAAAATCATCTCTAAATCCGTAACTCCTTTCTCCCAACGGATTTCCCAAACACAGAAATAGTTCACTACTATAGAGTATAGTTTTAACTACTGAAATTCACGTCCTTTTTTATAAAAGGGAGTAAAAAATGAAGGCGGTGACATTTTTGAAATTAGAAGAAGTGATTACGTGTCTTCAGGAGCCTTTAGGCGCCCTATCTTAGGATAGGCGCCCACTTGATCCTTAGGCGCACTATCTTAGAGATAGGGCACCTAAAGGTGCCATTTTAGGCTCCTTATATTAAAGATAGGGCACCTAAAGGTGCCACTTTACATCTCTTTTCAATCTTCATTTATCTATCACTTTCACTTTCTTTGGCGCACTTTCACTTTCTCCCGCGCGTGCTACTTCTCTAACTCTCCGTCTTCTGATGCATGCCCACTCAGTCGCCACTGCTTCATCTTTGTCTTCGTCGCCATTCTCTCCATCTTCATCGCCGTTGCACTTTGCTCCCACTCTCTCCGTCTTCATCGCTGCTTCGTCGCCATTGCAGACTCGTCGGTGCTTCGTTCGGTCGCCACTATTTCATCTTTGTCTTCGTCGCCACTCTCTCCGTCTTTGTCGCCGCTACACTTTGCTCCCACTCTCTTCGTCTTCATCGCTGCTTCGTCGCCACTGCAGACTCGTCGTTGCTTCATCGCTATCATCTTCGGCATAGTCTTCATCGCTGTACACAGTCTTCATCATCACTCCATCGCTGTAAGTCATTCGAAACTAACACAGCTTGTTTGTATAGAAATGGAAAACGATATTACTCTTTTTTCATAAACCTAAGAGTCATCCGAAATGAACGCAGCTTCTTAGCTGTGAATGATGTTTGTTTTGCCTACACAATGACCCTTACTTTTTATGCTTTTTGATTGGTCCCCAAGACATCTCATGTTCTGCATGTCGTTATTTCCACCAATGCAATAATAATCTTATTAGGGGATTCATTTATGACCAACTAGCAACTATATATGTTGTAGGTAACCCAATTTCTTTTATAGGCTGTATTTTGATTCTAGTAGGAATCTTCATTGTTGTGTGACTACCATTAGTTTTGGTTATGCCAAGACGCAGAATTCTGTTCTTATTTTTCTGATCTCTTGGTAAGCTTATTTGGAATGACCTAAAACTTGGATGAGAAAAATAATAAAATGACTTAAAACAGATTAATAGATGGATATCACTTGCAACTGATTAATCAACTGTTGGCATCTTGGCTATGAATTAAGATTGTTGTTTTGCCAGTGGGTGACCCTTGTCACTTTTTGGTTGGCTCTAATTGTGAATCGATTTATGTTTACAAGGTTGATCTTGATGTCTCTATACCCTGTAAATCATCTTATGGCTGATGAAATATTGCATATATGTCCCCGTTGTCCTGTCTATCTTTTATGCATGTTTTCATGAATAATATTTTTTTAAAAAAATTTTTATTTTGTAGGCTTTAATTGTTACTTCTCAACATTTTTCCCTAAAGTTAACTTTTTCGTCCACTGATGTAACTTTGATGATATTATAATTTTCTAAGTTGATGGATCCTTTTTCACGGACTTTATGGCATTTTGAGTGGTTTATGCTTTCTCTCATGATGATGTTTCTATTGTAATGTTCATTCCAAATAATTTGTGTGGGACAATATGTTGTGAAACATATTATTTATTATGGGTAACTAAAAATATAAAATTTTTCAATTAAATAATATATAGATTGATATTAGATTATTGTGTGGGGCCCATCTCATTAATGAGTGGCTAATATTTTCAAAAAAATTGTGTTTTCCTCTTGGAGGACGTAACAATTTGTTTTATTAAATTTTTATGGTTTTTTTATTAAATTTTTTACATTTCAAAATTAGACGAGTTTTGATAATATCCAATTATTCATCCATAAACCCACTTTTATGATTTGTCTTTTTAAATTTGAATGTTGTTTACAATGGTTTAGGGTTTAATGAATGGATCGTACATGAATGGATGCGTTAAGAACTAGTGATGAATATGAGAATGGTGTGGAAGAGTTTATTGAATTTGCTAAAAGAAATGCGACTAGCAAAAAAATGGGATGCATTTTTGTCCCTGTGTCAAGTGTATAAATGGGATTAGGTAAAATATTGATGATATAAGGGATCACCTAATTTGTGAGGGAATAAGTCTCCAGTACACAAAGTGGATATGGCATGGGCAAAAACTAAATGCATATGCAGCACGCGAAAGAGATTCTGTGGATGCAATAGATGAAGATAGAATGGAAAGAATGATTCACGATGTTGAGGTAGAATCTTTTGCCCAAGCGCCTGTATATGAAAGCATGCGGAGCGATGCAGAGGCACCATTGTACCCTGGGAGTAAGCATACACGCTTGACGAGTACATTGCATTTGATAAACTTGAAGGCATCTTGTGGGTGGACCGACAGTAGTTTCACATTGTTACAGCAGTTGTTGGGTGATATGCTTCCAGATAACAATGTACTTCCAAATCGTATTTATGAAGTCAAGAAAATCTTATCTATGATGGGCATGGAGTGCAATAAGATACATGAATGTCCTAATGACTATATACTATATAGAAATGGGTATGAAGATCTTAGTGAGTATCCGAAATGTAAAACTGCATGATACAAAGTGAGGAAAGGTGGTTATTGTGGTGATAAACTAGCTAAAAGGCAACCTTTGAAGGTACTGTGGTATCTTCCAATAGTACCACGGTTTAAGCTTGTTTGCCAATGCAACAAAAGCACAGAAGTTGAGATGGCATTGTGATGAGAGAATATTTGATGGAAGGTATCTTCAATACCCGGCTGACTCTCCACAGTGGAAGAAAATTGATGAAATGTTTCCGCAATTCGGTAGTGAGCCAAGAAACTTTCGGCTTGGGCTTTGTACAGATGGAATCAATCCGTATGGGACACTCAGTAGTACACATAGTGCGTGGCCGGTACTCATGGTGATATACAACTTGCCTCCCTGATTGTGCATGAAACGTAATCATATGATGCATACTATGATAATTTCTGGACCGAAACAGCTGGGGAATGATATCAATGTTTACTTGGCACCTTTGATTAAAGACTTAAAGAAGGTATGGGAGGAAGGCGTTGATGTGTTTGATGCATACAGGCAGGAGTCATTTAAGCTACATGCGATGATCTTCACAACGATAAATGACTTTCCTGCGTACGGTAACTTGTCAGGATACAGTGTTAAGGGCATAAAGCATGTCCGATATGTAAAGTAGACACACACTTCTATCAACTTAAGCATGGGAGAAAAACTATCTACCTTGGTCATAGGAGGTTTCTTCATCAGTTTCACCCCTATCGTAGGTTAAGAAAGAGTTTTAACGGCTTACTGGAGAATGGAATGGCTCCAAAAGCATTAACCGGAGAGGAAGTGTATAGCCGGATAGAGCATGTCAACATCATCTTCGGTAAGAATCATAAAAGTGCCAGCGAGAAGAGCATATAGAAGAAGCGGTCAATTTTTTTTTATCTTCCATATTAGCGTACTTTTGATGTGAGGCACAGTATCGATGTAATGCATGTAGAGAAGAACGTTTGTGATAGCCTTGTCTGGATGTTGTTGCACATACCGAAAAAGACTAAGGACGGAATCAGTGCAAGACTAGACTTAGTTGAAATGGGAATAAGAAAACGGTTACATCTAAAGCTAAGAGATGATGGTAAAAAGGTGTATATGGAGCCAGCAGCATATACACTATCAAAAGCCAAGAAAAAAGGTTTTTGTGAGTGTTTGCATACTATTAAGGTGCCACAAGGGTATTCTTCGAATGTGAAAAGCTTGTTTCAATAGACGATTTGAAGCTCGTGGGATTGAAGTCCCATGATTCTCATGTATTGGTGTAGCGATTATTACCAATGGCTATTAGAGGCATTATGAAGGATAACGTTCGACCCACCATAACTTGGCTTTATGTTTTTTTAATGCTATATGTAGCAAAGAGATAGAAGTTGAAAAGTTAGACGAATTGAAAAATGAAGGTTACATTATTCTCTCCCAACTAGAGATGCATTTTGCCCCTGCATTTTCGATATAATGATCCATCTGGTTGCTCATTTAGTAAGAGAAATAAGGCTGTGTGGTCTAGTTTACCTAAGATGGATATACCCTTTTGAGCTTATCATGAAAGTTTTAAAATATTATTCAAAAAATCCTTATCGACCTGAAGCATTCATTGTGGAAAGATATGTAGTGGAAGAGGCTATGGACTTTTACAATGATTATCTATTTGGGGTGAATGCACAATCATGCCATGAAAAAGGCATAAGTAAGGGAACACGAGGTTTAAAAGTGAAGAATATGCCTTTTGAAGAAGTGTTACAAGCACACCTATATATCTTAAATAATATAGAAGAAATTCAACCTTATTTCAATGAACATAAATAGGTGTTAAAGAAGATGCATCTTAGAAAGAATGACATGCAAATAGCGAATGAACAGAATAAGACATTCATAGGATGGTTGAAGGAAAGGGTTTCTCGCGACATTGATGCTTCTAAGATGACCAAATGGTTAGCATGGGGGCGTGCATTTGAGGTGGTCACCTGGAGCGGTTATGACATAAATGGGTATTCATTCTACACAAAGGTTCAAGACGACAAAAGTACAGTGCAAAATAGTGGGGTGATGGTTGTAGCTGAAGCCATGCATTTTTCAAGTTCGAAAGACAAGAACCATGTATTGGCATCTATGCTTACTATGGAGTTATTGAAGAAATTTGGGAGATGACCTACAACAAGTTTAAATTTCCTTTATTCAAATATATGTGGGTTAACAATAATGCCATTGTAATCGACCAACAGTTTGGATTTACCTCAGTTGATCTTGAAAGAGTTGGTTATAGAGATGAGTCATTCATTCTAGCAAGTCAGGTTAGACAAGTGTTTTATGTCACAGACCCAGCAAATAAACAATGTCTATTATACTTCAAAGTAAAAAAAAAGGATAGTGATCCAACCTTTAACTTAGACGATACACCCCCTTTTACTATAAATCCACCTAGACCACGTGAAGCGAAATTGGTTGATGATGATCACTATGCTGTAAGACAAGATCACTATGAAGGAATATGGGAAAATACATAAAGTAAGGAGTTAATTATGATATGAGTTATAATATTGTGTGTTATATGTTTTTACCTTAGTTTACTTTATTCATGCTGATTGCAATTCATTTATATCTGACATTGATTTCTTAACAGAAATATGGTGAATTTTGATGAGTCACACAGTGATGGACACGTAGATAAAAACCTAATGGTGGTACCAGAGCCTACTATGAAAAAGGTTAAGGGATGTACAACTATGACCTCCTTGACTGCACGTCGTCACCAACGACAAGAGAAGGTGCATGTAGAATTTGATGCTGATATGAATCCTATCGATGATGAGGAAGATCGATTTATCAACTATTTAGGGTATTTGGCACGGAGCAAAGTTAGCATACTGTACCCTGGATGGTGGTCTGTTCTACAAGAAACACGTGATATGATATGATAAGAAATTATGGTATGTAACTTTCAACACCACTTCAATTATGTCTTTATTTCTATTGGTTCAAATTTCATTATACAATGTTGTACTTTGCAGCAAACCTATGATGTTCCAGACACTAAGGAAATGAAGAAGCAATGGATTGGGCTTGTTCGAATACGGTGGAAAGACTTTAAGAACAAGCTGATACGATATTATGTTCAGGGGTCAAAGAAAGATAAAGATATATGTCAGAAATATAAATTTATGTCCCTCGGAGACTGGAGGCTGTTTGTGATGTCACGGTAAGACCCACAATTTCAGGTAACATCCTTCAGTTATCGCATACGACTTGTCGTCTACATTTTGTTGCTATCACTGACTCAGATTTCCCTCTTATGCCTTAATAGGAATTAAGTGAAGCCAACAAACAAAAAGGTGCTCAAATATTTATCCGCATTATTTGTCTCGTGGCAGATACAGAAAGCTTCAATGAAAGGTAATGGCAGAGGATCAACAAAGATTGCAGGAGGTATCCGCCTCAGATCCCGCCGTTGTTGTTTATGCCACTACTCCTCCTCCACGTCACAAAAAATGAAAACTAGTGAGGATGAAAGGTGGAAAGTACATAAATAAAGCAGTTGCTGAGGTGGCTGAAAGGATTGTAAGTGCTGACATATAATAATTAATGTGATTGTTTGTCTTGAGTTTATTTGTACCTCACTTATAACGTATTATACGATGCATTATGACCTTACACAGTATAGCAGCCAAGGGACTTTCAGTCAAAATGGGAGGATGGGCATCTTAGCGACGGCGATTGGAAAGCTAGATAACCTAGGCCAAGTTCGAGGGGAGTCAAGGGGAGCCGGTCTAGAAAAATATTTTGGATGATAATCTCAACAGTCCACTGAAGCGAAGATTCAATCTAGAGTAACTGAGATGCATCAATCACTACGTGAAGAGTTTGACGCTTAACTTCACAGCTCAATTCAAAGCCAGATACAAACCCAGATGATGGACAATCTATATGAGCAGATGAGAGATGAGTTGAGAGCTCTGATGAGAGCTGAGTTCTCAACTCTCCTGAAATCGGGGAAGCTGATTGATGAACTGAAGAACATGGATTACCCTGTATTTCCCAGTAGCAAAGATAGCAATAATCGGCCTGAGACAGTATTGGGTGACCCTTCTCTTAATACCCCTGCAGAAGAAGTTAGAGAGCATTGGACTCTCTACCTGGATGAGCCAATACGCGCTGTTGCCAATGCTTATTTCTATAGGCAAGCTACTATGCACCATTGTATGTCAATTCCAGATAGCATGTCTCGCGTCTCGGTGACACGTATTGAAGATGGTGAAGAAGCCTCTGAGTCCCAATCCCTGATCGAGAGGTGCTCCATTTAGGTCAATCCAAGGGTTGTTTCATTCTTTGGCCGAAAAATCTCATTTCTACACCTACAACACCTCATGAGGTAGTAGCCACCTTATGATTCTACTTGATTTTTCTTCTGCATTATATTTATATTCTTCATTCTCTTCTTTACTAGGACCCAGAAGAAGCTGCAAAATTTCCATCCTTGTCACGTCTACAGCAGCTACGAGAAAAATTTACACCTGTAACCATGCAGATGCTTGATGGGATTGTGGGTCGTGGTCTAACGTATGAATTCATTATCGACAAAGATGATGTGAAACAATTTCTATCGCTGGAGGACTTAGATATGGCATAGCTTAAGTTTCCAATCTTGTAAGTTCATTTTTTAGGTTTTATATAATTCACTATTTCCTTTATTACTTAACTCTTTAATAGAACCTTCCACAATATTCGCATCGACGTTTCTAGAGATGATTTGTATGGATTTATATGTCCTGCGAATACAACAAAGAGTTATAATTCTCTGCTTATTTCTTCATGGTGAATATGTAGTTCTAACTCTTCATGTAAACTTTTATAGGGTTAATTAGATTGATTAATTGTGTTTCTCTGCCACAAATGTACAATGATCTTTGCTCAGTAAATGAGACAATGACTTTTGTGTTTCGCTGCTATAAGGACTTAGCTTAGGTAGATATATACATCTAACTCTTGATGAATTTTGTTTTTCTCCACAATGACTTTTATTTTTAACTCTGATATGTTTATTATGTCTGGACTTGAGCTGGTGTACAAAATGGAATTACCTACTACAAACTGAATCAGATGTAGTAAAGGGGTTAAATAAAATTGAACAAAACGTTTTTTTAAAAAAATATTCATATGCGCTCTATTTAGTATATAGGGTGTCGTAGGGTGTACCCTACTACGCCCTATATTTGAATATAGGACGATGTAGGATACATAAAGCTCCTTTCATGATATAGGGCGCCGTAAGCCCTAACTTTCTACTCCCATTACATATAAGCCCCCTGAGATAGGGCGACAATTGGGTCAAAAATATGGCATAAAAAGTACTTTTTGTAGTAGTGGTTGTTCATGAAATATCATGACTACCTCTCAGTATATTACTTCTTATTTAATGTGGAATTTATTATTGTGCAACCCACCCATCTAACTAAACCAAAAAAACCGTAAGCTAAGTGCCCACACATTTTTAGTATTATTCTTACTATTTACATATAAACATAGTTATTTGTGGTTATTACTTTAGTTCTCAACTCACTTTTTACTCATTAATTTGTTAAGTTTATCCATTAATTAGATATTTTGATGACCACCACGATAGGACAAAATCAATCGAGATGCATTTATATGAAATTTTTTTAGAGGTATCAAGTAAGGATCAAAAATCAGACCGATCTTTGAATCAAGTAAGACAGTAATTCAAATGTTAATGTGCCAAATCAGAGTCAACCTAGATTTAGATTATCTATATTTAAATAATGTAATTTAATATATTATTGTCACACCCTAAACTTTTAGAGGTGACACACACGGAATATGAAAGATTTCACATTCCATAAGCCTTCTGTTTTTTTAAAAAAATATCTATATCATTTGTCAAATCGCTAAATAATATAATAGTCTAAAATTTGTACAGTAACATATCAAACATTATCAAAATATAATAAAAGCACATGGACCTTACCTATATACTATGTGAAGCATCTAATGTTTAAAACTAGTGTATAAATATAAGTTTTTTTATGCGCCGAACAACAGCTACGAAAATAAGACAGCGTCTTTAATAATAATGAGACTCTTCACTGCTCAACCAGGGGTATAGGGTCAACTGGGCTACTTGAAGCCAAAAGTAAATTTCCAATGAATAACATCCCATAAATATAATTATCTAAATTTAAGAAAGTAATAAAAATAATTCAACTATGATAAATATTATGGTCTCTAGTCGCTTAAAGGACAAATTTAATACTCAAGATTATGTAGCTAGTGGCACAATCCTAAGGTCGATCTCAAAGGAGCTTTAGTGTCTCTAAGTAATTAGCTAGCAATTTAATTCAACAAACTAAAAGATGAAAAGATGGAATTATTTCTGTCAACAATTTGAATCCAAACCATTACCTATACTATTCTTTATTTTGTTTTCCTTATTACTCAAACTGTAATACAGTAAGGCTAAAACAAGAAAATGAATTGGTATCTAAAATGCTTCCTAGGAGCTTATGACTCTACCTTCATCGCTTCCTAATGATATGAGTTCATTTGTATCAGACAACTAGTATTTCTCACATTATCTAACAACCAGATATGCATGTAGATGTTCAGCCACTTCCAAAAACAATGTCAATCAACATTGCTCAATGAATCGGTCACAACATTTAACCTAGAACAATATCACATCAAGATTAAAGTGAAGCTAATCTCAATCAAGAAGATAATCTCTGAACAAACACAATCCATTCAAGTTGTGTAAAATAATGGCAAAGAGAAATATTGAAGCAGAGTATGAAATCTCATACAAGCTTACAGATCAAATCCAGAAAATACGAATCTCTGAAAATATTCATGAAATATAAGGAACTCCCTGTCTAAATTGAAACTCTGGCTCGGTCAAACTCCTAGGAAAGCAAGAGAATCAGCTAGCCATGGAGATGCTGACATCAGCAACGATGACAACGGACTGGGATTCAAGCATCACCACGATGCACTCCAACCGTGGTGCCGTGTTTAAAGTCAAGAGTGTGAGATGAAGAGGAGGTGAGAAGCGTGTGCTTGGTGGAATGAGATGGAGAAAAGTAGGAGACGGATGATGTGCAGATAGGATGAGATCTGGAAAAATGGACAGTGGTAGGTGAAAGAGGGCTGAAGTGAGAGAGAAGGCAGAGAGGACTAGTGTATTTTTTTTATGGATGGAAAATGGTGTAGCCGAGAGAGCGTATGGAGTGCGGTGGTGTGATAGAGTGAATGGGTTCAGAGGGGCACGTGAATGATGGATTAAAGGTGGAGTGAATGAGTGTATTAGTCCAAGCATAGTGAAAAGAATGAGTAAAGGATATTGATTGTGACGGTTATGACAGCTAGAACAAAGTTTGTTTCCTAACTAATTCCTTATTCCTTTCCTCTTCTCCATTTAGTTACTCTAACCAATTGGTTTCAGCTGGATCTTTAAGCATTTAATTCCAAAAATATCCTGCACATTGGACCCCAATAGATGTAATATCATGTGATTAAAATGGTAAAAATTCAGGGAATTTAACTCTCAATTTAGCAATTAATTCATATACTCATTCCTTAATAAAATAAACCTCTAATTAACATATTTAATCTCAAATAAGGGATTAAAGGGTCAATATTAGGTATAATTATTTTATGTAAAATAGAGATTTATCATATTATAACAACAAATCTCAGTTTATGCAGGGTATAATTAAGTCACATTTGAAACTGCATAATAAATAATTTCTCTGAGAATTTCAATTACATAGCAAACCACTCGTTTGACAAAATCAATTTAAAAATAATATTTAAATCTCAAATTTTCATAGGACTTTAATAGAACGGAATATCAAGCATGGACACACAATCCACGAGGGTAAATAACCAGGCGCAACTCAAGGCCATGAAAACAGGTGTGAACACAGTTCATGAGGATAAGTAACCAGCAGGCACGGCTCGAGGCTACGAATAACAAACGTGAGTTGATACCCATGAATAACAGGCATAAGTCAACACCCATGAATAACAAGCGAGCTCATAATTAACCATGGTGCACCAAGGACTAATAGTACTGCTGTTAGTAACCAGCGTTTTGTATTTAATCCTCTCAAAAACATTTTCAAGCATGCCTGAGATCAATTTCCAAACCTTCTTCAATGATAAACTATTCTGAAATGCTTTATAACAAGGATCCCAACATGAAATTTATAGATAATATCTCAAACCATTTTCAGGCAACATAGAGTACGTACCATTCGAATGTAATTTCTTTTCATTATCTCCATGCATGAAATCACAATGATAAAACATTTCGAATAAATACTATAACACTTTAACATTTACAATAATCAATATCTCAAAAGCTTTCCTTCAATTCTATAAATGAATGTCCCATAAGTAGAATTGGGAAAGAATAAATAACATTAAATAAAATTCATAAATCTTACTCCTTGCAATATCAATGAGAAGGTCAAATAATTTCAATAAACTTTCATCACCAAAACATTGCTTAAATTGTGATAATTAAATTAAAAATATGAAAGGTAGGAAAATGCACTTTATAAAAATTATAATGGGCGTCATTTACTTACCTATCGTGCTTTCAACGTATTACTCTTATATATCCTTTATCTTCCAATTTATCTTCTTCTTCCCCTCATAAACAATAACATATATACAATACTCAATCAGCACCAATCATACTTCTAAATATATAACTGGCTTCAAAAATCATAACTTATAACATAAGACTCCAAATGTAGTGGTTCAAGTGTCTACTTAAAGCTTTCTATTGTTGGAAATTGTGTCATAGGGGCCAATCATTGTATTTCAGATATTGTTTATTTTAATGTATTTTCTCCATTTAATTGTCATAGCTTTTACATGTTTATTATGATAATTATATCCATGGGAAAATTATGAAGATTGTCTTAAATGTCCCTGGTCGGATATCTTTGTGGGAGCAAAGATAAAGTAATATCAGTATGACTTTGATAAGGTATAGAGATATGAGTCAAAGTCATAGGCACTTGTAAGAAAACTGTATGGATCAAGTAATTAGCTTATCTCGTATGTAATTACATTATCACGCCATTTGAATTGAGATCATCATGTATTTCTACATGAGTCGCTGAGTTTTGACTTAGTCAAAAGTCACATTTGACCGGGTGATGATAAATGCTCTTTTATGTGGAGGAATGTGAGTGATCAAGATGAGATTTGTCTCTCATGTTAGTTGAAAGATATTACTGGGCCCCTCGATGAGTCAGTCTAAGAAATGTTTGGTCATATTGTAATGAAAATGAGTTTTCATGTTTGAGATCAGACTACTCAGGGATCAGATGTCATCCATGTCTCATTCTTGACTGAGATATCGTGTGACAAAAGGGACGTGATGTGGTTACATAAAAGGTTATGTCATGTTAACGATCTCCATGTGATTTGGGTAGTATTGAGTTGTGGGCTAGAGGCCACTTGCGACTTGTGGGCTAGTATTAAGTTTAACCCACTGCCAGCTTCATGTGGGCTACAGGGTCGCATGCAAAAACAGCCCAACATGAGCTTTAATTCTATGGTTTATTCGAATTTTCTATATATATATAAATTGGAAATGACAACAATATTATATGTTAGTTTCAACATTTAATTTATTTGATGAATTAAATAACTAATATTGATATTCAAATTTAATTTATAAAGATAAATTAAATTTATTGGCTCATTGTTTGGATTAATTATATGTATATGATTTGATCAAATCAGATTAATCCAAACTAGAATTACAAAATTCAAATTTCATATTTTGAATTTCAAATTTTGAATTTCAAGATTAATGAAAATTAATCTTGAATATCTTTTGAATTTCAAATTTCAAGATTAATAAAGATTAATCTTGAATATCCTTTTTGGAATTCAAATTTCAAGATTAATCTAGATTAATATTGAATATCTTTTGAAATTTGAATTTCAAGATTAATAAATATTAATCTTGAATATCTTTTGGAATTTGAATTTCAAGATTAATAAAAGATTAATCTTGAATATCTTTATATCTTTATTAATTTCAGATTTTCAATATTAATAAAAGATTAATCTTGAAATATGATGACTCATGAGTAAGAGAGGTATGAAATTCAAATTTAGTTGTGAGCTACAAAAACCCTAGAGAGTGAGAGTGAAACAAGAAAGGCGCTAGCATGTTGCTATTGTTGAAAACTGTTTGCGTGTATACCAATAGAGGGACACAATCAGAAACATTGGATCCTTGGGATTGTGATCTAGAAAGCAAAAAAGCTTGAGAAGGTCGTGGGCGTTGGGAACTGAAAGATATCCAAATGCAAAGGAAGCTGAAAATTCAAGAACCACAAAAGATATTACACTATCTCCTCGGTCTAAACACCTTTGGTAGATCTGTGTGTGTGATTAGAAACTTTTTTAAATTTGTTTCTTCTGCTGCGTGTGTACGTTTTAATCCCAACATCTATATTCTTTTCCAAAGTACTCAAAATTATTATTAACCTTGATTCCAAAATCAGTGCTTCAAAGTTTTGTTTGTTTTCCAACTTTTCCCAAATTTCCAGATTTCAAAATCAATTTTGGTAATCCATAACTTACAGTTTACTTATCCAAAAATTGCATTCTAGAACTCAATTTAAAGCTTATCATGAGTGCTATTTTATTGCTGAATTTCATGGTCAACGAAATCCATTTGGCTAATTAAAAATCCCTTCAAAGTCGGTTGTCCTGCAAACTCATATTAAATATAACACCAAAAAATTCCAACTTCCAATCTAAAATCATTACTCACCAAAAACTTTATCTAATATCCCATAGACGTATTAAAGTCTTCAAATACAACTCCTTGCTCATCCATTTATTGCCCATTTGAAACATACAATACACACATGCACACTCAAGCACCCAAATGTGTGTGTGTTTGTGTGTGAACTTATCATTAAAGCTCCAAACAGATTTTTTTTAACCCCAATGAGAACCAATATACATACACATATTCAGCCACAATTTGAACTCATCTTCTCCCAAAATCTCAGAACTAGTAGGAATTTTTTTTTCTGTTTTAATAAATTTCAGTCCCTATATATATTCGGTTTGCACACAACAAATAACTCCAACACGTATAATCCACCATCTCATACATTTCAAACCACAAAAGCCCCCACTGTTTTAGCGAGAATCACAGAGAAGGAAAACACTGTTTACTTGAACAGTACTCACAAATATCAGCTTCAAACAAAATCAAATAACTCACTTGCATTGCTTGATTCGATTGACAAAATCTTCAATCTTACTCCTTATGTAATTTAATCGATGAAAACACCCAGTTACCTCTAATTTCTCAACTTTAATCTCCCCCCAAGAACCCAAAATAGTAGAGATTGAGGGTAGAGTAGTGTTCAGGAGGCTCATTTGAACCCGAATCCTTGCTTATATCAGCGAAAAATGCCCTTCTCCGGTGAGAACCAACTCCGTCGACCATAACGCTCTCGCGCTCGTGTTGTTGCTCATCTGGAGAATGAAGGAATGAATGTATAACAGTGTAGAAGCAGGGAGTGATGGGATTATTAAGTGTTGGGGGTGAAATGTCAACTTTAACCTCCCACACTTTTTCACTTTTTAATATAATCCTTCTCTTCTTCTTTTTTGCTTGATACTCTCTCTCTGTTCTTTTTCCTATTTTATGGATATTGCAATTATATTTTGTGTTATAAAAATTAATAGGTAAACCTAGAATATTATCTTATTTTACCCATATGTTAAGATTTTAAAGTTTAATTAAGTATCAATTATAAAAACAATTGGGATGAAATGAATTAATTTTTCTTATTTACTCATGAGTAAATATGTTTAAATAGAAAATAGAAATTAAATTATAATTTTGTTACTATATTTTTTAATGAATAACATTTTTCACTCTAATTACATTTTTCTTTATTTTTTTAAAAAAGCAAACTGATTAACCTGCTTTACCCACCCGTTTAACCAAGTTGAACGATTAATTATGGGTTGACCCAGCCCGAGTTCAACTACTCAACTGAACAATATCAATGATTGGTTTTCCAATAGCCAGCCCCCTTTATTGTTCTTTGGTATTAAGGCACATTCACTCCACCTCCACCAAATATATACATATATAACTAATACCATGTATTCATTCAAGTTCAAAATGAGTTACTTTCACCTAACTCACTAAAATTGGGAAATAATTGTTAACTCATTAAATTTAGGGTGTTCATGCAATTTTATCAACAGAGTTTTTTTATTGAAGTGTCTAATACAATTAAGTTTTAAAGAGTACAAAAGTATAAGTAATATTTTAAAATGGTACAATTTAAGCAGCTTAGTTAAAGTAGCCAAAACATCTATCTCTTTTTACGTGGAACCCACTTGTTCGCCCTTTAGCTTTTAAAGGACATTTAGGTCAATTTAACGAAGACGCTAAAATCGCACCATTTTAAAAAGGATTGTATTTGCTTTTACCCACATCAAAATTTAATTGTACTATATGTTGTTAGTGAAAAAATTTTATTGTTAAAATTACATCTTAACCTTTAAATTTATCTTAACTTGAATTTTTTCTTTTTACCTCTATTGTTGAAGTTTTGAAGCTAAGAAGATAATAAAAAATTATATCAGTAAAATTGATAAATAAATATTAATTACTCTTCAAACAACTTATATTGTGATATAAATTAAAATTTCTTCTAAAATATATTTATACCGTGAATAGGAGGAAGTGCTGCTCTAACATGGGCATCTTAAGTATGGTGGGGCAACTGTCTATAGCTATCCATATTCCATAGGTCCGTTTCTTTGAGCCAACCACCCCTAAAGCTTAAAATTAGTGTTTGTCTTCATGTAAATGGAGTGGGGCCCGAAAGGTATTTTCTTATTATTTTCAAGTAGTATTTATAATTAAAATTCTCTCTCATATCTTAATCTTTTAAATAAATAACAATTTTTCTTTATCTAAAAACTGAATGCACTTGTAAATCTCTATAAAACACTTATAAATACTTGTATATTCTTGAACATTCTAGAATTTTCCACACATTTTCTACGCATGTATAAATATTTAGATATTTTAGTATAAATATCTAGATATTTTGGAGGAGAGTTCTAGAAGGTGAATATAGGCCGTTAGATTGATTCAATCTCCACCGTCCATTGAGGAGGTGGAGTAGTATAAATACCCCTCAAGGGGACCATTTGTAACCACAAAGCAATTCAAGGCATTCAAGCATTCTCCCAAGTTCTCCATCTCTCTCTAGTTTCTCTCTCTAGACTTCCTTAGTTCTCACAACTAAGTTAAGTCTTTGAAGGCTTACTAACAGGTTGCAGAGTTTGAGTTTGAGCAAAGTTTACTAGACCGCGCACTGTACTTTCATCAAATAAATTCTAAGCGCATGACACATTGTTGCTGCAATACTAAGTTTGCAAAACGTTAGTAGATTGGCACCACATTGGTCAAATATCGATCGAACAACTACGTGATGTGACAAGTTATGAAATGAATGATCATCAGCTAATAGCTTGCCATTAATTTTATGCTTCCATTAATCTCCTCTTGTCCCTCGTTTACTCAGTCTGTAATTCACTCAGTTCCAAGTGGTACCTCTGAATATATCGATCCCAACTACCACATGATGTGACAAGTTATGAAATGAACGATCATAAGCTAATAGCTACCCATTAATTTTGTGCTTCCATTAATTTCCTTGTCCTTCATTTACTCAGTCTGTAATTCTCTCAGTTCCAAGTGGTACCCCTGGATATATAGATATGAGAATCAAAAATAGAAAAATTAATGAATAAAATGTCTTAAAGATTTATAAAATTACTATAAGATTCTAGAAGTAGCTACTGAATTTATCATTAACAACCTTACCAGCATTCTTTAACAACTTCAGTTGATACTCTTGAGACTTTTTATTTATTAACTCTCTTATTTAAGACTTGATTATAAATTTTTCTATATATTTATGTATGTACCAAGGAAAAAAATAGATATGTCCGACTGATTTAAACTCGGTGAATCAATTTTGGATTTGATCTGACTCAAAGTTAAAATGGGTTGTTAGGGTTATATTTTTTTAATCAGAAAACCTCAGGAAAACAGTTTAATTGCTATTTTTTTTAAAAAAAGAGTAAAATCAATATTTAGCCAATGCTCACTTATCTCCTCCTCCAGTACTCGCATCAGAACGCTCCTTGCGCATCTGATCATTATGTCCTTCCTCCTCCTTTACTTGCCTCCTTGCCCTTCCTCTACCTCGCCTCGCTGTCCTTCCCCCTCCTTGTCTCCCTCAAACTTTGACCTTCCTCCAGCCTGACAACTAGTGAAGTTGTAAATGACATGTTTATTTTAGTTTGATTGTGCTTTACAGAGTAAAAGCTTGAATGGGGTGGGAGTTTGCCTTTTTGTCTTTCTTTTGTGTTTGTTCAAGTATGAACTCTGCGATTGTGGAGGCTTAGTTTGGGGAAAGAACAAAATATCAACAAAAGAGAGAGCATGGTAGCTATATAGCCTATCGCTAGCTTGCTTAGTCAAGCATTCATGAGCGATCCATAGGGACTGTCATGTGTAGACTGTACCTCTAGGGTGTAGGATGAAAACATGAATGCACAAGGCAGAAGAGTCGCACAACCTTGGCCCACAAAACGTTTTTATCATAATTAAATTTATTAATTTAACGTGATTGGTTTGATCCGAGTTGACAACTTTTGTTGCCTCGTTGAATTGATTTACAACTTTTTATTAGTATTGACAATTTCGATAAACGGAATGATAAATATTTTTATGCTTTCTACAACATCTCCTTTTAGGGTGCCTATGTTATTATATCAAGTCCTGAAAAACCAAAATTGTTAGCCTATTGACAACTCTTGCAACGGGATTAACAAGTGTTCTTATGTTACTGACAACTTTTCTAATGTGCTGCCTTTGTTACTCCATTGAGTTAGTTGACAACTTTTTGTATGGTATTGACAACTCCGAAAAACATAATGACAACTCTATTGAGTTGTTATAGTATGCAATTGTTAATATCTTTACTAATGTTGTCGTATTACAAAAATTGTCACTAAGTAAAACATAACTTGCTTATATGTGTTATATATTTTCATGCAATATATTATTGAAGTGGTTTGGTGGCTTAATGGTCATTAAACTTTTGGAGAATCAAGATAGGTGAGATCAAATCCCACCTCCACCACCTTGATTTTCATTTAGGTTAAATAAAAAACTCTTCTATGCCAAAAAAACAACCACCGCCCCCGAAGCTCCGGTGCCCGATGACCGAAGCTCAGTGCAAGTGGTTGCTGCCCGGCACCGACAGGTCGTGGAGCTCAAGTGGCCAATTGCGGTGCTCCAGCAAATATACAAAATCCAAATTGAAGATAGATACCAATATGTCATTTACCTAATTTATGGTCACGTTAGGCTCGATAGGTTTCCAATATCTATCGAATTGAATTGGTATCTACTGCCAATTGTTCTGATCTTTGGTGACCTTCTTTAATCTTGTGTCACTTCTACTACTATGTGTGGATTGGCTACTTGATGCAATCGTTTTATAGCTAGAGCCACTTTAACTGTCGCTAGGCTCAATATGATCCGTCATATTCCTACTTATACAATAATACAAGGCATGTACTGTCATTGATTACTGCCAAGCTCTAAGCATACCCATCAAGTACGCCCATATGAAGCATGAAAGCCTCCTTGAGATTTACTTGATGGTCTCCAATGCATGCACCGCAGCTGCTCTCCCATTAACGAGGCTCGTTTAAAGCATCACACCATTTAGTTATTTAATTTATAAGAATTAATTATTAATCAACGACAGTCAATTAATTTGTTGGTAAAGGGCATTGAAATTAGAGAGCATTGTTCCTATCGGTTCATTTACCATTTAGTTTAAAAACTCTAATCAAGTATACACACATATTTAATTAGAGCGTTTAACAGTCAACAAAATGTTTCTTTGTAATTGCATATATCTGTGTGCGCACGAGCATATAAAGATACAAATAAGGGGTATATCAGCTTTTCCAATGGAAACTATTAACTAGAATTTCATTTCCATGGTAAGAAACCAGAATTTAATTCATCTCTTTTATTAAAAGACAATAAATGAGGATCGTCGATAAAAAACGATGACGTATGCATATGGAGTTTTCTGAAGCAACATTCTGCCAGGCCAAAAACAAAATCAGTAGCCATGTTCCGATAACATTAGGAAGTGCGTTCACACAAATAAAGATAAAATTCATCTAACATATTTATTTTATAAATTGTAAATTATATTAAAAAATAGACTTCACATGAATGGTCTAGGTACGTTTAAAGGGGCCCTTTGGAACCGTGTTCCTATGTCATGGGTCAAGTCAACAAAACCTGTGGCCATATGGAATTAAGCAAGTTGAGAAAATGTCGATTTAACACTTGATAATGAAAATATCAATAACTCATCTCAGATATGTTTGATTCTTTAGTGTGTGATCTCTTTTCTTTTGTTTTTTTTGGGAAAATTTGAGGGTATAAATGGATTCGACCAAACCCATTTAATGCGGAGTTAAATGGGTTTCCTGAAAGCATGTGCCACCTAAGAAATAAATAGTCATGGTTTGAACTTGTAAGCGTTTCCCATTCTTCCTCATGTTGTGTTCTCTCCTTTTGTTTGCGTTTTATGTTTCTAAATTTTGAATTTGATTATATTAATTAATCGTTATTTTATTCTAGAGACATGGTTTTGGGATTGGGTTGGACGCTTTAATGGTTTATGATTCTGGGAGTATTCTTGATGTCAATTTTCCCTATATATAATTGGGATTGAATTTAATTGATTATGGTTAGTTGGTATGCAAAACTTAATTATTTGTTATGGGGATCCCTTCAAATAGTTGTTGGAGCTTGGATAATAATGTATTATTCTGCAAGTTATATTGATTTTTTATTTTCATTTTTGAGATATTTATCATTCTGGGAGATATTTTTGTATCATTTTTGAGATATTTGTGAGCTTGAATAATGGCCTTGTGTTTAAACCCTTAGCATGCAAATAAATTAAAAGGAAATCTACCAATGGAGATTAGATTTGATGGAAGTAGTTAGCCTCTTACAATTTTTGTATGAGTTTGTATTGTCTGAAAATATAAGTTAAAATTTTTGGGATAAGATCATTTTTTTATTAGTTGCAGTTTGAATTGTCTGAAAATTTAATTGATTTTTTATTTAACCTCAATTAACTACATATTTCTCTCATATCTTTTTCTCATACATTCTCTTCTGTTCTCACACTCATTTCTCTTTCTCACTTACCCACTCACAAATAAAAGTATATTTGAACAAAAAATTATATTTCTTACATATCTACACTGCCTTTAATCAAACCAATCCGACAATACTCCTTTCTGTCTATAATATAAGTCACTTCTAAAAGAATGAATTAGTTCACAATATAAAGTCACTAACAAGATAATTAATGCTAATTTTCCAATTTTACCCTTATAATTAATGCTTAAATGTGGCTCATTGTGTTTGTCTCTCTCTCTCTTTCAAAGCATTATTTTATATGAGTAAAGTTGAAAAAATATTTCAATTTAAGACAGATTTAATGAGTTATTTTTCATGTTTATAGAGAATTAGTTAAAATCACTTATATTATAGATCGAATGAAGTACTTCATATATAATTTCCTCCATTGGGAGCGCATTTATACATATAAAAATTTTCAAAAAAAATTAATGAAATACTCTATCACTTGAAATTGTTTATTCCACATGCGTAATTCAATTTTCGAACTCCATACAATAGATACATATTAAAACTTTATGTAGTGGTGCTTACCTGAGCAATAACCTTAAAGGTAGCTAACACATTGATGAATATATATATATATATATATATATCGGTCCTATGTTGCTAATAAAACAAAAGATTGGTTAGTAGAGCTCAGCTTGGACTACATGTTAAGACAATATTCCACCTTAGATTCTTCTAAACGTCAAATGGAACAATTTTTGAAGTTTGAATATATATATATATATATATATAAGAGATATTTTTACAAGCCAATAGTCATCTAATGGTTTGAAAAGTCACAAGTTCGATTCGCTTCTAAACTCAAACATTTAGTCGTCGTCAGTCAATATACGAAACTTCTTTGTCCACGATCATTTATGCCAACAAAATAGAATTAATTTAGGTACTTATTAGTGTGTGAAATCAATTTTTTTGCAGTGACTTTTCTCCTGTAAAAATGGTATAATATATAATAAAGAAAGAAAATTATTAAAAATATGTTATAAATGAAAATTAACAAACTTATACGATAACAAAATAGCACATTTGGTCATTTCACTTCACGAAAACATTATTTTTATACCTTAATTTTATAATATATTATTTTTAGTCCTACAACTCTAATAATGTTAATTTTGTTAACCAAAATTGCTCACATTAAAATTTTGAACGTCAAAAAAGTATTCAATTATGTTAACATATTAAGTTTAATTTTTAGAATAATAGTGATCAGTAGATAACTTATCATTTGACACTCTATCTGATCATATATAATAAACTATTTGGCTTTGTCTAACAATTTAATACACTTTTTTCATTTGTCAACTAATTATATGCATTTATCATTTTTTTTCTCACTCATTCTCTCTTTTCTCTTTTCCCACATTTTCTCTTACACTGATCATCTACATAATAAAGCATACTTAAAAAATCAAATATTTTACACATTATTTACTTTTAACTAATTTTAATCAACAATTTATTTTGGTGATTTACTTACTTATTGTTTATAAAAATAAGAAAAATACCAGAGGAAGTAGTTTATAAAATTAGGAAACCAAACCCAAACCTTTTGTACAAAGTGAAATAACCAAAAATATTTTCTTTGCCTATATAATAACAACGTAGAAATATGTTATATGGTCGATCAAAACTCTCAACTCAGAGGACATATTACCGCATAGGGAACGAGAAAAAAAACAGATTTTGTCATAAAATGAAAACCAAAGTTCAAAAATGAAATAAATGTTTGATAACAATATTGATTCTCGAAAATTGAAAAATAGAGAGACCTAGTGTGGAAAGCAACAACAGTCCACACGGAATAAATATCTTTCATATTGGGGCCCATACCATTCACTTAGCTTGAAAGGAACAACAGAAATGCTTGGGAAACCAGACTTAGTGTAGAATTCAATTTTCTTTCTTTTTTGCGTCATGTTTTGAATCATACTCTCGCCTATAAATGCCTTCTTCTTATTCCCTCCTGGCTACCAAAGATCCCTCCAACTTAGTGTCTCACACAAAAGTATCAAAGCAAGCCTTCGTTGTGCATGTAATATATATATATAAATATATTGCTCATTCGCCATGTCATTCTCTCACCTTCACACCTTAAAGTTGCCATTTTCTCTGAAGCAAATCTCAGAAATTCACAGAACTAACCCCAAAGTCTCAAACAGTAGTACTGCTTCCCAGAGTAAAGGCCTTTCCATTGTTTCTATGCAGCAAAATATGGATCCTTCAAAAACCAGATCATCAACATTCAATGTGGGGGATTCTCTTTCATCACTTTATCCTATATCTTTTTTAATTCATTCTTGTATATATACATACATACATAGATATATATATATTGAAAGAGAGTGTAAAACAAATAATGTGGTTCATTTATACTCATTTTTCAGGATGACATTCATACAAGACATGCAAGAGAATTGAAGAACATGAAGAGAATCCTCTTTGAGAAGGAAAGAGAGAATTCAGTGGAAGGTTTATATATGATTGATATGATTCAAAGGCTAGGGATTGAACACAGCTTGGAAGAGGAGATTCATGAAGCTGTTCGAAATCACTATGTAAAGCTTGGACCTCATAACAATGACCACCAGCTCTCTCAAGTTGCTCTTCAATTTCGGTTGTTAAGACAACAACATTGTCATGTAGATACAGGTAAACGTTCCTTTCGATCATTTTCCACACATTCACTTCAATTTCACTCATGGGTAAAGTATACGTACGTAACTTCCCTGAACTTTGGACTACGTATAGATAATCTCCACAACCTTTAAAACTTTACAATAAACCCCCCGGATTCTTACATTTATGTAAATAGCTCTCGATATCACTAATTTTATAGATATTACTCATCTGCCTACAGTTCATTTTGGGGGGGGGGGTTATCTGCAAATCAATCCAAGTTTGAGAGGTTTTACATCCTCAAAAACAAAAAGTTTAAAGGGTATGTAATTGATTGTTAGGGGTTACATACACAACTTGAAAGCTCGTGAAGATTAAGTCTTTGACGGTCGAGACGGTTATTTTTACATAAACCAAAGTTAGAGTTTTATATAGTTTAGCATTTGCTCATTAGCGAGCGTATGATTGAGACAACCAAGGAAAATTCTTTCCAAAAGCTGAATACTCTATGGTAGTAAGTTAAGACAATTACAAAACTGGACATGCATGCCCATGCATGCGAGCATATATGAAAAAGTTACATATATGTCAATTATTGGAATCCTGTTCTTGAATCTAAAAATGAGTAGTTATTATTGAGTCTTATATATGCAGGTGTGTTTGAAAACTTCATGGACAAGAAGGGAAGGCTGAGGCAGAAATTTTGGGGAGACATTGAAGGGTTAATTGAACTGTTCGAAGCTTCACAGTTAAGTTCAGAAGGAGAAGATGATCTTGATGAAGCTGGGAACTTCACCTACCATCTTCTAAGTTCATGGTCTTCAAGATTCCATAATGGCCACCATGAAGCTAATGTTATTGCAAATACACTTAAGTATCCGATTCACAGAAACTTGCCAAGGTTTAGACCCAGAGATTTCCTCATTCCAAATTCCCGACTTAACAACAACGGATGGTTAATGACTCTAGAAAACCTTTCCCAAATCAACACTCAAATTGTTAACTCCATCAACCTGAAGGAGATATATGCAGTATCCATGTGAGTTATTTATCTAATATAATATGATGTGACATTTTAATACACACACCATTGATCATTACTCCAACTGGGCCCACTTAACTGCAAATCCGCACTGACACAGTATTATGTGTTATATATATATAGGTGGTGGAAAGACCTAGGTTTAGCCAAAGGACATGAAGTTTGCAAGAGATGAACCAATAAAGTGGTACATGTGGGCCATGGCATGCGTCACGGATCCTTGCTTTTCAGAAGAAAGGATCGAACTCACAAAGTCAATATCTCTGGTATACATGATTGATGATATATTTGATGTTTATGGAAGTATGGATCAACTCACTCTCTTTGTAGATGCTGTCAGCAGGTAAATTGTTTTCTTCATAATATTTAATTAATAATCACAAAAAATTCCGCACGAGAAAGGGTTTAAAATCCTCCATTGCAAAATTTACCACTCAAGTATAATTAAGAACTCAGGTCTTTTATAAGGTGCAACTCATTTTCAATTGAGTGTACCTCTCATCTACAACCGTGTCAAATATATCTTCAGCTATATGCAAATACTTTCCATCTTACAAGAGTGAAAATAGATTGCAAATAACTAAAAAGAATTGTGCACACTAAAAATAGGTTCTGCTTGAGTGCTTAAATAAATTTCAAATAGTTTAAGATAATATTATAATAGGGCACTTTTAAGCGATTTCTCACGTATTGGCCTTAGCTTAACACAGTATAAAATTCATAAATACTAATGCAGATGGGATATGGCAGCAACTGAGCAATTACCAGACTACATGAAAGCATGCTTGAAGGCTCTTTATGATATTACCAATGAATGTTCCATTAAGGTCCAAAACAAGCATGGTTGGAACCCTACAAACACGTTAATCAAATCGGTAATTAAAATCTTTTTTGTTATAAATCAAGTGCATGCTTCGGTTTATAAGGAAAAGAGCTCTATTTTTTTAAAAAATTGTTAATATTAAATGTTTGCAGTGGAGGAGACTATGCAATGCATTTTTGGAAGAAGCAAAATGGTTAAGTTCAGGGAAGTTACCAAATGGTGAAGAATATTTAAGGAACGGGATTGTGAGCACAGGAGTTCATGTGTGCCTTGTTCACATCTTCTTCATCTTAGGTCACAGCATTACCAATGAAACTGAAGCTCTTATGGATGACTTTCCAACCTTGATCTCCTCAGCATCCACAATTCTTAGGCTTTGTGATGACTTAGAAGGCGCTAAGGTACCGTAAAATTCGAGATGTCGTGATACTTTTTCAGTTCTTAAATGTATGATTCATACAATTAATCTACAGAAATTAAGAAAATAAGTTAAGTTCTTTTTTTTTTGTAACAAATACAGATTGGTTTCATTTAAAATGCTTCATTTAATCAGTTGGGATGGTTTCTGATTGAAAAAAAAAATCAATAGTCGTAGTTTTAAAAAAATTATAGATATAAAAGCAAAATGAAATGAGGTTTTACATTTAGGTTTAAAGCAAATTAATCCCTTTAAATAGCTTCTATGATTAGAACTGGATGGAATATTTTGTTAATTACATTGATATTCAAAAATATTTTTGTGGGAAGGAGAAAACTAGAACAATTATGATAATATCACACTTTAAGGAAATTCGCATTCAATGGTTAATTTGATGCTACGTACATTATATTTGAACCACAAATTTGGAATTAACGAACCAATGACTAATAATTGACCAGCTTCAATTAATACGTCGCTTTGTTGGTATAGGACGATAACCAAGTTGGTAAAGATGGGTCTTACCTTAACTGTTACATGAAGGACCACCCAGGAATCTGTGTGGAAACAGCAAAAGAGCATACCAAACAAAAGATCTCAGAAGCATGGAAAAGTCTCAACAAAGAATGCTTCACTCCAACAAATCCATTTCCCTCGTCTTTCAAGAAAATTTGTCTTAATGTTGCGAGGATGGTGCCAATCATGTACAGTTATGATGGCTGTAGCCCATCAAGGCTTGAAGAGCATGTAAAATCTTTGCTTTATGGAGGTGGTGGTGATGGAACAAGAAAGACCATCCAAAAAGATCAGGTCCTCATGTTGTGAACATGCATGGGACATTTACTTTTTTATTAGCATATGTAAATTTGCTTCGAAAGTTTTCTTTTAAAAGCAATGTTATTCTACAAATTCTAAAATGGAGCCATAGTACCCCCACCGTTAACAATGTTATAGATCAACATTTGTTTTCTAATGGAACGGGGTAATATTGCTTTTAAAAGAAAATTTTTTGAGGCAATTTTACACCGCAATCTTTTTTATTATAACATTTGTTTCTCTCTATCTAGATGTGTTATTGATGTCCTATAAATAGTTTGGTTCATTTCAAATGTTGTTTGTATTGATTGATTGTAAAGTCTATATAACTGGAAACAATCCAATTAATGCGCTAGTTTACATGTGACAGTGCTTCTATTTACAGAGACGAAGATCATAACTGAGGTGGCTTCCTATATGCTCCTGAGGCATTGCATTAAACAACAAAACCGAAATCATAATTAACACAATACTGGCTATATGCCTCCATCTGTGGCTTCCTATATGCTCCTCCTTCACCACCACCGCCGCCGGTCTTGGTCCATTCAATTCCCGGGCCTCCCAACAGATCGCTAGGAGGACCTCCTGGTGGTCCGCTTAGCCCTCTTGGTGGATCCCGTCTTAAGTACTAACCGACGAATTTTATTCCAAGTTTTTTGAGAAATTATTAGATGTATTCGGCATGTGAATTTGTATGGGTTTGAATTTTTTTGTGCATGTCCTATAAGAGGACTTATATGTGGGAATCAAGTATTTGATTACTAATGCACAATACTATTTCAAGGACAACATTTTCACATCCGTTACTTCCTAAACACAAAACAGTGATTAATCAATTGAATTACGGCATTTGTTCCCTCATAATTTAAGAAGAATTTTTATCTTATGCTACTGCTAATTCTATTTTAACTGTAAAAGAATGGAATACAAATATGATTTTTTTATTTTAATATGAGTAAAATAAAAAGTTTTCTTTTTTTATAAAGTTAATGATTTAAATATCTTCCCTTGTTAGTGCGGTGATGTGGTTAGATGTGTTTTATAATAAGGACAAAAGAGAGTAATTTTCATTTCCCGATGCAGCTTTTTGGTTTAATCCAATTTTTAGTTCTTTAAATTTTCTTTCATTTTAATTTTAGTCCGTGAGATTTAAGTTTAAAACTAGTTGTTTTATCCCTTAAATGATAAAAATAACTAGTTTTAAATTTAAAGGGATAAAATGGTTTAAATTTTTACTATATTATATATACTAATATTTTAAGAACCGATATTTCAAATCACACACATCAATTCATAATTTAGTCACTTTTTGTGTGAACTTACGTTAAAGATCAAACCACACATTAATTCGCAATCACATTCAGACCAACAACCACAATTCATAATGATTATTACTAATTGACTTATTTTTTAACGATTAAGAAAATTAAATATACTACCTTAGATTTTATACATTTTGTAATACTTATATTTATCATTATATTATATATTAATTGATAATTTAGGCAAATAGTTTAAAAATTGATAAATACATTATTTTATTTACCCAAGAAATTCAATTAGCTTATTTTAAGGAGCGGAAATAATATTAACAAATAATTAGTGCAAGGAAAAAAGGGGACCCGAAGACACATTGGCCACACACAACAATTTAAATTTTCAAAGTTCCATGGAGACTAAACCTCAGTCAATAATTCCAAAACCTATGTGTGATTTACATCAATGTCCTCGAGTTTGAGTGGTCCAATCGAAAAACAAACTAAAACATAGAGATAGGGATGGTTTTGGTCAGCCATAGAGAGAGCTAGTCAATTATATTAATTTAACATCCCAAATTTTGGGTCTAAAGATTTAAGAATAAACTTGAATTTAGCTTGTCGCTAAGATCAGTTGAGCCAAATACTTAAGTATGTCACAAGGAAAATGATCAAGATAATTATTAAAATTATTCAAGGGCCCTAAAAATTAAGTAAACAATATCAAATGTTATTTTGAGATAGAAAAAGCTATAAAGCGATTTAATTAATCAAAAGTTGCCTAAATGTTTTTTGTGCTAAATTATGAGAATTAATAGCCTCTTTTTTCTGAATAATTTGAGAAAATAGCTAGAGGATGATTCTTGCCTGAATATTTTAGACAAACTATTTTATGGGCTAAAGAATCTATTTGAGCAAGAAACTCCTTATAAATTATAAATGATTAATTTATAGAATTTATGTGGCAAATAAGTATTGATAGAGAAAGGGGAAAATAGTAAATTCAGTGCTCCAAACCCAAAAATGGATTTGGGATAAGTTTTAGCCCAATTATTGAAGCCCAAAACTTGCTCCATTATATTAGGCCACATTAAGATAGCATCAGATTTTTTTTTTTTTTTGATTACAAGTGGCAAGCATGGAGCTTGAAGGTTTTAGAAACTACCCATTAAAAGGGAACACTTCCCCCACAAAATATTTATCCTTCAGAAAACATTCCCAACAAGAGTGAGTAACATCATGAAATAAGCAAAGCTGGGTGCTAGGGGAGTGTCCCTCCTTAGCCAAGATGTCTGCACATGGGATATTCTTCTGGTATCAAATAATTCTATGTTCCAATCACCATAAAGGAGATGTCTTGCTTCTTCAATCAAAGCTCATAATGAATGACTGGGTCAGCTATCTCTCATATCAAGATGTTCACAACTTGAAGCGAATCATAATATACATGCACCTTTCTAATTGCATATGCTAACAAAGCTGTAAACCCGTTTAAATTGCCAGAATTTCCGCTTCAGTGACAGTAACCACACCAAGTGCCCTCGTGAAGTCCATTACCCATTGACCTCATTCATCTCGAACTACGCCTCAGCATGTTGCCTGGTTTTGATGCCGAATAGAAGATCCATATCAAGTCCCAGCCAGCCACTTGCAAGTGGTTTGCAGTGTGTATATATACCTGTGTTCCCCTAAAATATTTGGTGATTAAACCTCCCTGCTGATGGTTCCTCCATAAGGTGGTACATTCACGGGTTAAGGAGTTCTTGTGTTGTGGTTGTCGTGGACCAAAGATTTGTGCACATCTAGTATTTCAAATAAGCTAGCATACATGTCCAAAGATCTAAGTCCACAGCAAGCATGAGAATCTTGGTCAACCGGGTTGAGACTTAGTATTTCAATTGAGTCATATCTGAAAGAGAGAAAAAAAAGAGTACATGTTAGGGGTAATAAATTTCTTCCACACATTTTCTACTCTCTTACAATCTCCTAGAGCATGGAGAATTACACTCTCCTCGCGGTGACACTCAAAAGGACACTCTCCTAAATTTGAGATGCCTCTTTTAGCTCTAAGTGAATTTGTAATTAGCCTCTCATGACTGGCATGCCATAGAAAAAAAATTAATTTTTTTAGGAAGGTGCCAATGCCAAATTTTTTAGCATGAGAATCTTGGTCAACCGGGTTGAGACTTAGTATTCCAATTGAGCCATATCTGAAAGAGAGAAAAAAGGAGTACATGTTAGGGGTAATAAATTCCTTCCACTCATTTTCTGCTCTCTTACAATCTCCTAGAGCATGGAGAATTACACTCTCCTCGTGGTGACACTTAAAAGGACACTCTCCTAAATTTGAGATGCCTCTTTTAACTCTAAGTGAATTTGTAATTAACCTCTGATGACTGGCATGACATAGCAAAAAAATTTAATTCTTTTAGGAAGGTGCTAATGCCAAAGCCTCTGCTAGAATGGATTGAGACAAGAACTTGTGCATGGCCTTTAACAAAGAATGTGCTGTCAAAGGATTCTTTTCAACATATCACTTCATGTCACATCACTTTTCATTACCTTTTATATTCAATGGAGAACATATCTAAATCACTGGAATACCTTCCAATATCTTGAATTAGTAAACCAACTGAAATTTGAAAACTTTCTTGCTTTACTATTCATTTGCACTATTCACTTGGTAAAAAACATGAAATTTTGGCTAAATTGGAAAATCATAACTAGTTCTGGAAAATAAAAATAAAGTGGTTCAAGTCTCCAATCAAAGTTTATGCAGTCCTTTGCAGAGAAAAATACTTCAAAGGCCAAATTCATACCCAATTAAATACAAAATAATTTGCCAATTGCACTATTCCAATGGTCATTCTAGATTTTTCCACGATATTTTTGCATATTTTCTCCAAACTTTATAAATACATAACTCTTTGTGTACACATTTAATTCTATCAAACTAGGACTCATTTATGGGAGGGGCATAACATAATATTGCCATTGACCAAACCATTTAGCCAAAAAACCTCGCGATGGAAACGAAGAATATGGCTATCAGATATCAACAAATTTTTTGTATTTTGTATTTCCACACCTATAATTGAAAATCAGTTCTTCCAAGAAACGATGAGAATGAATCTTCCCATGTTTAAAATAAAAGTACCTTCCATCGAAAATCGGTTCCTCCAAGAAACGATGAGAATGGATCTTCCCATGTTTAAAATAAAAGTACCTTCCATCGAAAATCGGTTCCCTCTTTTTTTGCTACCCAAAAGTGTAGCGCGGATGGAAAATCCACATTTTACTTTTCCATCCAAAGATTTTCAGTGAATCTAACGGGACCTTACCCTCTCAGTTGCTGAATATCCGAAAACGAGGGAAGACAACGGAAAAAGTGTGGTTAAATACTTAAATTAGAGGAATTAACTAGATTTGATAAAATCTCAAGTCCATGATTCTCGACCATAACCTTTCCTCTAATTAAGGACCAAATATAATTTCATGCTATGTCCTCATTTTTCTGGTCCAAATCACGCTCTATGTCTTCAGTTTGGGCTCTAATTGGCCTCGTTTTAAACATATACACACATATTAGTCAAGAATTGAGGTACTTTTCTTGGCTTCATCCAAAATAAATCCCATGACTAATTGTTTGAGAAATTTCTAACCACTAAAAATAGCATAATTAATTCTTTCAAGTCATTCCTTTCATGTATAAATTTTCCCTTGTTTTTTCCCAATTATTTGAGGCCTTCTGATATTTTCATAATTAATTTTGGCTAACTATCCTTTATTTAGCCAAAATTCAATAATTGTTTAAAAAAATTTGAGGTAATTTCCCATTTAGATACCAATTATGCCTCAAGTATTGTCTATATAATTATTCTCTAACTTCCTAATTTGTAGGAGTTTTCCTGCAATTTTGGACATAATTTATAAATTGCCATTATGTACCCATAATTTTTCAGAAATTGCGCTTTTATGCAAACCTGGGATACAAAATTACCGTAGAATGTTTACCACTTTATTTAGCTTTTGACTAACCTTTGATTACAGATTTAATCTTCAACCGGGAGAGCCAAATATTGCCACATAATTCTGGAAAATCATTTTATCTTTCGAAGCACCTTTAAGACTATTGAGGAATTGAGCTTGGTAAACCTTATCACTCCAACTTATTTTTTAGCTTTAAGGGTCAAAATCCGGGATATAACATGCAAAGAGCGAGACAGACTGCCTTGAGAATCAACCCGTAACCTGCTTATTGAAGAGACCAATGGCGAGGTATCAGAGCTCTCTAAAACTTAGAAATTAAACATGGAGTTTCTCGATCATCATGAATTTGGGCAAAAAGCATAATGCAGACACCACTGAAAAATTCTTTATCCGATCCAGAAAACTCGTACTGTGAATAGGTATTCAGTTCTTGGTCCCAGATTTTTGGAATCATGAATCTGTTTGTATGGTCCATAACAGCCCTTTCTTCCATCTTACGATCTGATGACTCATCTCAGATATGTTTGATTCTTTAGTGTGGGGATCTCTTCTTGTTTTTTTTTTGGGAAAATTTGAGGGTATAAATGGATTCGACCAACCCCATTCCCCATTTAATGCGGAGTTAAATGGATTTCCTAACATGTACCAGTTAAGAAATAAATGGTTGCATTGACAGTAGGATAGCCCTGTTGCACACTCCTAATCATGGTTTGAGTTTCTAAGCGTCTCCCATTCTTCCTCATGTTGTGTTCTCTCCTTTTGTTGGTGTTTTTTGTTTCTAAACTTTGAATTTGATGATATTAATTAATCGTTATTTTATTCTTGAGACATGATTTTGGCATTGGGTTGGATGCTTTATTGGTTTACGATTCTGGGAGAATTCTTTATGTCAATTTTCGCTATATATAATTGGGATTGAATTTAATTGATTATGGTTAGTTAGTATGCAAAACTTAATTATTTGTTATGAGGATCCCTTCAAATAGTTGTTGAAGCTTGAATAATGTATTATTTTGCAAGTTATATTGATTTATGGTTTTAATTTTCGAGATATTTATTTTGAATATTTTAGACTTTATATTTTTGGAATATATGAACAATGTGGACATCATTTGTGTAAAGATTTTATTTGGATTAATATAATTTTTTATCCTCAAGTTATAAAATACTTTAATGTTGCCTTTTAATGTCAGTTAAAATGGAAACCAATATAAAAAAACGGTGGTATTTTAATAATAAAATTGAATTTTGCAACTAATATGATGTCAGTTATTAATAATAACTGATAAATAATGAACACAAATGAGAAAATAAATTAAATATTCACTATATAAGTTGTCGGTTATATATAAACATCGGACGACTTATTGTGCAAAGATCATAGGAATAAAATGTTTGTTATATTAGTCGTCAGTTTTACAAGTAGCCGATGACTATTGTTTACAAGGTGAAGAGTGTTATGAATATATTAATTATGTGGATGTCGATTGACTCTTGACCTTCTGCATGATAAATGTTGTTCATAAATTGTTACAGAGAAACGAAAAGTTATTCAATGTACCAATAGTCACAATTAATATTCATTAATTGTACTATTAAGTGTGACCCTTGTAAGTCATTCTCATATGCCTATAAATAAGGCTTTATACTTGATGAATGGAATAGAGAAAACTGAATGTGCATTGCTCTCCTATCTTCTCTTCTCTTATCCCTTATCCCGAAAGCTCTTACTTTTATAACACGTTATCAGCACGATTGCTTTGACGGAGGTATTCTTCCCCATAGTTACCTTAGTGATTTCATCTATTTTCTTCTACTATGCCTTTGTTTAATATCGATCTATCTGGGATAATGTTAGCCACTATATGGAATTAAAGTGAATATTTTACCGATTGTTTTAAACATCTGGTTCCATGGCTTAGATTGGAGATTATTATTGCTTTCTTATTATAATCTTATTTACAATTTCATATATATACATATATATTATTTATATGGCTTCAGCCTTGTATATATCTGATTTTATATTAAGAAATTATATGATCAGAAGTCATATTTCTTTTAATCTGGTCAGAAGCCATATTTATTTGATTCTATGGTATATGACCAGATGTCATATACATTTTACATTCTATCTTATGGCCAGAAGCCATATACAACTTTTATCCTGAAGATAAAAGGTTAAAAGTTATGTCTTTTATTTCTGATTTTGATATAATATGATCAGAAGTCATATTTCTTTTAATATGGCCAGAAGCTATATTCATTTGATTCTATTGTACATGACCAAAAGTCATATACATTTTACATTCTATCTTATGGCCAGAAGCCATATACAACTTTTATCCTGAAGATAAAAGGCCAAAGGTGATGAAGAACTACTTGGTCCATAAGTACCATATCTTAGTGTTATTGGGGCACTAATGTATCTTGCTAATCACACACGTCCTGATATATTATTTGTTGTTAATTTATTAGCAAGATATAGTTCTTCACCAACATAAAGACATTGGAACGGAGTGAAACATATTCTCCGTTATCTCAGAGACACGATGGATATAGGGATATTATACTCAAATAAATCCAAGCACGAACTGGTTGGTTATGCAGATGTTGGATTTTTTTTATCTGATCCACATGATGGTAAATCACAAACTGGCTATCTGTTTACATGTGGAGGTGCAGCTATTTCATGTCGATCTATTAAGCAGTCTATATCAGCTACATCTAACAATGCTGAAATTATAGCAATCCATGAAGCAAGTCGAGAATGTGTTTGGTTGAGGTCAATAATACATCACATACGAACAACTCGTGGTTTATGTTCAAGAAAGATGATCTCAACAATCCTATATAAGGATAATGATGCATGTATTGCCCCACTAAAGGAAGGGTACATTAAAGGTGATTGAACACAGTATATTTCACCGAAATTCTTCTTCATCCGTGATCTTCAAAGGGATGGTGAAATTGATATCCAACATATCCGTTCCAATGAAAATCTTGCAGATGTATTTACTAAATCTCTTCTAGGTGCAATCTTTCAAAGGCTTGTACATGTCATCAACTTTTGCAAACTCAGAGATCTCAAGTGATGCCATCATGAGGGGGAGTCGATACACGTTGTACTCTTTTTACCTTGTCTAGGTTTTGTCCCACTGGGTTTTCCTAGAAAGGTTTTTAATGGGGCAGCTCTGGATAGTGTATCAATGAATTGTGTACTCTTTTCTTTGGCTAGGTTTTTGTCCCACTGGGTTTTTCCTAGTTAAAGTTTTTAACGAGGCACATTCATTATGGACATCCAAGGGGGAGTGTTATGAATATATTAATTATGTGGATGTTCATTGACTCTTGACCTTCTGCATCATAAATGCTGTTCATAAATTGTTACAGAGAAACGAAGAGTTATTCAATGTATGAAGAGTCACAATTAATATTCATTAATTGTACTATTAAGTATGACCCTTGGAAGTCATTCTCATATGCCTATAAATAGGGCTTTGTACTTGATGAATGGAATAGAGAAAACTGAATGTGTATTGCTCTCCTATCTTCTCTTCTCTTATCCCTTATCCCGAAAGCTCTTACTTTAACATTTAATAATATTTAATATATTAGTCATCGGTTATGTAGTTATCTAACGAATAATGATTTTAATCATCCAGTTGAATAGAATTTAAATACTCATGATAATAGTTGTCGGTTGTCAGTAATTAACCGATGTCTATAGTCACCCCAACATTAACTAGAAGTTGAAAAGGTTGGATAATAGTCATGGATATATGCAACGTTATAAATTATTACAAGATCGCATATTTTAATAACCAATGACTGTAAAATTTTGAATTTTAACCTAGTCGCCTTTGTGTTTTATATAGTTTCAGATTTTATAAGACATAGAAAAGCTCTCTCGTGGTCCCCCTGTCCTGTCTCACCACGTCTTTGGACTATTATTGTGGCTTTCACCTGTTCACTTTCGTTTTCTATCAGGTCATTTACTCCTTTTTGGATTTTTATATTGGGATTCTGAAATAGATTTGTTTTGTTGATGACTTCTTTAGTTTTAAACTTTTTTTCCACTTCATTGATTGTTTGATCAATTTAACAATTTGAAATGGATTATTTTCGTTTTTTTGGCTATGTTGCATTGTAAATGTGTTTTCTTCTTTGTTCATAGGCATTAAAAGTAACTTATTTATATTAAAGATTGTTGAAATAATTGGTAGGACATGTATTGTTGACTATATTTGAGATCAATTTCTGTATTTTTTTTCATTTTTAATTCGAATTTTGGGATTTTTTTTTATATATGAGCAACGTGAAAGCTAATGGAATAAGAAATTGATTCATATAGGAACTTTGGATGGTAAGTTGCTTACAAATTTTTATGGTAAACAAACTTTGTTTAAATTATCATTTTGAAACCGAAAATGTTACTCTAGAAAGGCTTTAATTGCTAAAATATTATTTAATTGTTGAGATTATCATTTCCCCGTGATTTGCTTTATTAAATGTTATAATGGTTCTCTGTTATTGATGATTTCTGTATTTAAATGTTTTTTATATGAAATTTTGTAGATGTTTGATTTAAGAGGAGACTCTATCGAAATTTTTTTACATAAATAATTAAATACAATGGAATGGAGTTGGATGCATTATAGAAAAACAATTGAGGGAATATAAGATGGAATGGAGAGGTTCCTTGAGTTTGCTCAAATGAGCACACCCAATAAAACTGGCTGGTGCCTACTGTTGCCCTTGTGTTAAATATTTAAAAAAGAGGTAACATGCTATTCTTGTCATTCAAGAGCATTTGATTTGTGCTGTGATAAATTTAATGTATACAACTTGGATATTACATGGTGAACTTATAACGACTTCGTTATTCAAGAAGGAGAAAGTGGTGAGTTATGAGTGAACTGATAGAACGGATGAAATGATCCGTGATTTTGAAGCTGAGTCATTGGCTTGATTCTCTCCTACGTATGACTGATGGTATTATTAATTTGTTAGTAACCGATGACTTATCCTACACTTCCATTGTTATCTTACTCCTATCGTTCAATTTAATGTCACTTTAATAACCGGTGTCTAATTGGCCAAGAAACAACGACACGCAATTAGATGATGTTTAAAGTCTTATTTGACTGATGTTAAATCACCATTACGTAGTAGTGTTAGTCCCTCAAGTTTTAAACTTCTAGTTTTGATTCCTACGGTATCAGAAGATTTGAACCTCAATGTGTCAGTCCGTACTGTCATTGATTAGCTACCAAGCTCTATGCATACCGATCAAGCATGCCCATATGGAGCATGAAAGCCTCCTTAAGATTTCCTTGATGGTCTCCAATGCATCCACCGCAGCTGCTCCCCCACTAACGCGGCTCGTTTAAAGCAATAATTAATTATTAATCAAAGACAATCAATTAATTTGTTGGTAAAGGGGATTGAAAATAGAGAGCATTCTTCCGAGTGGTTCATATTTTACCATTTCATTTGAAACTTGATGAGCCCTTGTCGTAGGGGCAATCAAATAAAAACTAAGCTAAATGTAATATAGTAGCACTAACCTAGGTCGATCTCTACGTGGAGCCTGTATTTAATTCTTAAGTAATTTAATGTAAATAACCAATTAACCAAGAATTACTAAATTGAATTTTTAATTAATTAAACTAAATGAATGCACTTAAATTCGATAAAATGAACGTCCTAGGTGATTGAATCCACTAACCTTCATTGTCCAATTTGATATTAAATTATTCTTTTAATTAAGCACAAGGACTAGTAAGAACCCTTACTATTCAATATTCCTAACTTTTTAATTTAATCTAAACCTAGACTCAATTAATCAATTAGGAATATCTTAAGACTTAGTTCGTGTTAGATTTATAAAAGATCCTCTTTACATTTTTTTAAAAAAGAAGAAAACTCGTGTAGCGGGAACAGAGGGTTTTAGGCGTCCTAACTTTAATGTAGGGCGTCTAAATGGGCCTTTAGGCATCCTATCTTAAGATAGGGCGCCAAATAGTGCCCCTTTGGCACCCTACCCTCAAGATAGGGTGTTAAAGGGTGCCCTTTTGACGCCCTATCTTCAGGATAGGGTGCCAAAAGGTGCCTTTGTGCGCCCTATCTTAATATAAGGCGCATAAAGTCCCGTCTACGCTTTTTAAAATTTCAAAAATGCCATCGCCTTCATTTTTTACTCCCTTTTTTAAAAAAAGGACGCGAATTTTAGTAGTAAAAACTATACTCTGTAGTAGTGCAAGCATAACATCATTAGACAAACCAGCACATGAGTGGAAAGAGTGTAATCCAATGAACTAGCATTAGAACACGTCACTACCATGAAAGGGGGAAATAGAAGAATAGGGTTGAGAAGGGGTAAAAGTAATAATTTGTGCATTAACATGATTCAATTGCTTATGAGAAATCAATTCTTGCTCAATACAAATTTTATCATGTAATTCATCAATAAAATGAACATCAAGCAAAGATTAGTCTTCATGTGGTTGTTTCATACATGTTGAAATGCACAAAATTATCACCAACAGACAGTAATTGAACCCTCATGCATTTTAATATTAGTTCTTGCAGTTCACATAAAAGGTCTACCTAAAATCAATCCACCCTCACTCATATTTTCTTTAGATATGTCCAACACATAAAAGTCTGTAGGAATGATCAAATCTCTAACCTTTAATTTACTATTACATCCTCAAGCACCCCAAGTGGATATTTAACAGTTTGATCAGCTAATTGCAAAATAACACTAGTAGGCTTGAGGATAATGGCACCTAGGGACTCATAGATTGAATTTGGCATCACATTTATTGCTGCCCCTAGGTCAAGTAATGTTTTATGAATGGTATGCTTCCCAATAGTGCATGGAATAGTGAAACTACCTAGATCTTGACACTTAACTGGTAGTTGGGGTTTGAACAAGGCACTTACATTGGAAGGCAAATGGACCATCTCATTTGGTTTGAATTTACTCTTATATTTGCATAGGTCCTTTAGAATTTTAGCATACTTAGGTTGTTTGACCAATTCAATCAAAGGTATATTGACTTCAATCTTACTAAACAATTCATACAAGTCATTATCATGCTTTTCACTAGCCTTTTTCATGCCTTGAAGATAAGAATGAGGGAAAGGAAGGTTTTTGAGATTTACCTCTTTACCTTTATTAATTATGGTTCCATAATGCTCATGTTGGTTTCCCTGTTCAACTTCTTCGTTCTTTTGGCCTTTAGCACTTGTGGATTGAATGGAGGTCTCTTGGGTGGCCTTGGGAATATCTTGAGTGGTTATAGAAGGAGGAATCTCAACTTCAATCTCTTCATCAACTGGTTCTTCACCCTCATCATCATCTTTGAATTGCACTCCCTTCGCACCGATTTCCTTACCACTTCTTAATGCAATTTTATTCAAAGATTTAGGATTTATCACCTTGTTGGAAGGAACTGAACCACTAGCCTTGGCTTGCTATTCACTCACTCCATTTGACAACTTAGTGATGTAAGAAGTCAAATTAAAAGTTCTAGTTTACCACTGCAATATTTTTTAATTTTCTAAGGCTGCAAATCTAGCTTCAGATTTAGACATATACTCAGTCATTGCTTCAATACCCTGGAGTATTCGAGAGAATCGCTCATCATCTTTAGACTAAGGTTGTTGTGGGACAGACATGACTCTAGAGGATTCTCCTTGTTACCTTTCCTGAATTTGTCTATTATCATTTCCTCCCCATCAAAAATTTAGATTAGCTTTCCACCCTTCATTATATGTATTCGAGTACGGGTCCCATTGTCTAGATTGATTGGTTCTTCCTTGATACATAGCGGAAACCTCCTCATATCTGTGAGGGCAAGTAGCAGAGATGTGCATAATATAATGACAATGCTCACAACTAGGGGCAGTTAAGTCCATAGACTTCGAATGTCGAGTATCAATAGAGGAAGTGTGAGATGCAAGCTGATTCAAATTGTATAGTCAATGCAGCAATCTGAGAAGTGAATGCGTCCAATTGTGGAATGTGGACTGAAGAGGGATTAGTACGCATTACATTAATATTTGTAGACTCTCTGATGCTATACTGTTGATGGTTTAAGGCCATTTTCTTAATAAGATTCCATGCCTCCTCAGCAATCAAATCAATGAGAGAACCCCCTGAAGCAGCATCTAGCATCCCTTTGTCTTGAGTTTTGAGCCCATCATAAAAGTATTGAACTAATTGTTCATCTGGAATCTAATGGTGCGAACATCTAGAAAGCAAGTCTTGAAAACGGCTCCAGTAATCATAAAGTGACTCCTCATAGTCTTGCTTTGCTGAGTAGATCTCTTTCCTTAATGTGGAAGTTCGATAAGTAGGGAAGTATTTCTCCAAGAATTCCTTTCTGAGGTTGTTCTAGTTGTGATATGCATAGGCAAGCTCATGTACCATTCTCGTGCTTTTTCCTCCAGAGACAAATGAAATACATTCCAAAAATCTTCATCTAGATTAGCACCAACTAGCTTCATGCTAGAGCATATATCTTAGAGAGAGATTTCAGATGATTGTATGGGTCCTCATATGTCAAATCATAGAATTTAGATAAACAATTAAGTAGTGGACCTTCGACTTCAAAATTAACATCAACATTAGGGCATGCAATATTAAAAGGATTATAATTTGCATCAGAAGTAGTGGCTTCCCTAATGGTTCTTCTCCTAGGGTTACCTCCATTATTTTCACCTATTCTATCATGTTCCACGTTATGTCCATTGCCCCCTCTATGTTAACAGCATTAGGATTATTAACTTGCTCCATTATATCATTTAAATCAACCAATTTTTTTTTATTTTTTTAATTTTTTATGGAAAAAAAGAAAAAAAATCAGAAAAATGCAAAATACTAAAAAAAAGAAAGAAAGAACAAAAAGAAACAAACAAAAATAATGAAAATTAAGAGAAACTAAAAAATTAACACCAATCAAGTTACTTGACACTAAACTACTAAAGAACTAACTCTATGGCTCCCCAGCAACGGTGCCAATTTGATTTGCATTTATCGTAGGGGCAATCAAATAAAAATTAAGCTAAATGCAATATAATGGAACTAACCTATGTCGATCTCTACGTGGAGCCTGTATTTAATTCCTAAGTAATTTAATGTAAATAACCAATTAACCAAGAATTACTAAATTGATTTTTCTAATTAATTAAACTAAATGAATGCACTTAAATTCGATAAAATGGACGTCCTAGGTGATTAAATCCACTAACCTTCCTTGTCCAATTTAATATTAAATTATTCTTTTAATTAAGCACAAGTACTAGTAAGAACCCTTACTAATCAATATTCCTAACTTTTTAATTTAATCTAAACCTAGACTCAATTAATCAATTAGAAATATCTTAAGACTTAGCTCGTGTTAGATTTATAAAAGATCATTTTTACCTTCAATTAATTCCTAGAAACTTAGTAAACCAATTGATTTCAAGAGAATAAAAGAAAGCAATTGAATAACAAAAGTAATGCTATAGTTCAATCACAATCCAAAATACCAATCTAACACAAGTATCACAATCAGGATTACATCAACCGATCATAATCATCTTCCATATATATAAATCATAAACTCTAGCCACCTAGAATTACAATCTAAAATATATAGAGATTGGAAAGTGAAATTAAAATAAAAGAACTACCCTAAATATTCAAGAACTCTGGTTAGCTTCATCATTACCATCGGAGGATGTACTTAGCCGCTCATGATCGGAGAATTAAGTAAGTGGCGGCGTGCTTGTGGAGGATTGTTGAATGGAAGAGACGTGATGGATGGAGAAAGACGAAGATTTGTGTGCGTGCCGCTATGCATGTGTGAATGAATTGATTCTTGAATGTGTGCGGCCTGTGAATATGTATTCTAGGAGGCGTTAGGGTTGTGTGTGCGTGGGATGAATGGTTTCATCAATTGGGCTTAAAAGGTAGTGGCCCAATGGAATGAATGAATTGGATTATATGTGTGCGTTGGCGACGTGGATGGATATGCTTAATTGAATGTGTGCGCCCTTCTCCCCTGGAGGTTTGAATTGTGTTGGGTATTCATAACTAACCTAAAACAAAGAAATAAAATAATAAAATAATATATTATATTATAATATAATAAATAAAAAATAAATAAAATATATGGATCTATGAGTTTGGTTCTCGATTTGAATTTTAAATTAAGAATCATAGATTTAGTAATTTGAATTCAGAATCTTAGATTTACTAATTTGAATTTATCTTCCGATCTCAATTTCTTCCAAAAATATTATTAATTGGCTTTAATTTCATATAATAATCATTAATCATAATCAATGCAATTAAGCTCAATAAAAGCTAATAATAGCACTAAAATCTCCTAAAATGCCACATATTCACTTAATAAAATATAATTATTTTACCTTACTATAATCAATATTTTTAATTTTTTAATTTAATCTAAACCTAGACTCAATTAATCAATTAGAAATATCATAATACTTAGTTCATTTTAGATTTATAAAAGATCATCTTTACCTTCAATTAATTCCTTGAAACCTAGCAAATTAATTGATTTCAAAAGAATAAAAAAAAGCAATTGAATAACAAAAGTAGTGCTATAGTTCAATCACAATCTAAAGTACCAATCTAATACAAGTATCACAATCCAGATTACATCAACCAATTATAATCATCTTCTATATATATATAAATCATAAACTCTAGCCACCTTGAATTACAATCTAAATATATAGAGAATGGAAAGTGAAATTAAAATAAAAGAACTCCCTTAATTGTTTAAGGACTCAGGTTAGCTTCTTCATGACCGTCGGACCATGAATTTAGCCGATCATGATTGCGAAATCAAACTCTTTTGCTTGGATGAATAATTGAACATGTGCTGCACGTTTTCCTCTTCGTGCGTTGGCCGGAATGCTTCGTGTGTATGCTTTGGCGAGGGAGATTGAAGTCTTGTGGCGGCGTGAATGCTTATGGAATGGAATAGTGGCCGCTTCCTTCCCTGCATATGAATGCATCTACCTATATAGATATAGATCACGAATCTCAATAATAATAGTAGTAGTAATAATAATATAATATAATATAATATATGAAAAAAAATGAAATCAAATAAATGGATTTGATTGTGATCCTTAATTTAAATTTTAAACTCAGAATCTTAGATTTTTTAATTTGAACTCAGAATGATAGATTTACTAATTTGATTTCTGAATATTTTAAAATTATAGGAATATCTCTCCAAATCTATCCAATATAATAAAATCACAATTAATGCAATTAAACTCAATTAAAACCTAATAATAACACCAAAATCTCTTAAAATAATATAAATTCATTTAATAAAATATGATTATTTTAAAACTCTAATCAAGCGTACACTCATATATTCAATTAGAGCGTTCGAAAGTCAACAAGATGTTTCTTCGCAATTGCATATGTCTGTGTGCGCACGAGCATAGAAAGATACAAGTAAGAGGTATATCAACTTTTCCAATGGGAGCTATTTAAAATTTCATTTCCATGGTAAGAAACCAGAATTTAATTCATTTCTTTTATTAAAAGACAATAAATGAGGATTGTCGATAAAAAATGATGACGTATGCATGTGGAGTTTTCTGAAGCCAGGCCAAAAACAAAATCAGTAGCCATTTTCCGATAACATTAGAAAGTGCGTTCACGTAAATAAAGATAAAATTCATTTAATATGGGTGTGTTTAGATAGCCCGTTGGGAAAACAGACACAGATTCTGAAGTAATTTATGTGAGAGGAATTTTGTCTCAGTAAGTGCACCCGTTGACAAAACGGGCTTACCAAACACAGCTCATATATATCTTATAAATCATAAATCATATTAGAAAAATAGATTATATCGCTAATTCAAATGGGCTCATTATCATCTTTAGCATCACCGATATAAATAAACAATTCATAATAAATAATTTTTATAATATTTTCTCCAACAGAAATGAAGAGGAAGATACCAGCTATTAGTCTATTACCACCTAACTTGTTTTTGGAATTTTGTTATGGAAGATATGTGCTTCACATGAATGGTCTGGGTAGGCCCTTTGGAACCGTGGTCCTATTTCAACGGTCAAGTCAACAAAAACCTGCGGTCCTATATATGGAATTAAAGCAAGGTGAGAAAATGTCAATTTAATCCTACATAATGAAAATATTGACTATGCACTCATAAAAAATTTGGTAATTGAATCACCGAACCAAGTGCTTAAATTAATTATAGGAAGGATTTGTTTCAGATTAGTCAATGAACTTGTGTTTGAACCCTTAGCATGCAGTTGCAATAATTACTCAACGGTAGTGAGATGATAGCTCCCGTTGTGTGTTGGTGCTTATTTGGGAATCACTTCCTTCCAATGGATATGTAAACTAAGATGAAATGCATCTTAAAATTCGTAAAAAGTACCTCGAAATCTATAAAAAGCATTTTTAAATTTGTAAAAGTATTTTAAAATTTATAAAATATATCAGAATCCGCAAACTCTTTTCTTTCAACAGAATTCCCAAACACACACTATTGTGAATCACATTAATCTGTTGCTCAGATATTTAAAAATAGAATCCATAAAAGATGTTGAATACCGGTTTATCAATAAAAAAATTGGTAACTTATGGAGAGGTCCTCCTAACTTGGATGACATTCACAAAGAGGAAATACATAATATATAATAGATTTATGAAGAAATAAATTAAAAGGAAATTTATGGATAAAGATTGGATCTGGTGGAAGGGTTTAGTCTCTTACAACGTGGTAAACCTATATTCAAATCATGTTAGGAGAAGTATCTATATTTAATATCTGACAATATTACCTCCAATCCATAATATAAGTCTCTTCTTAAAGAATGAATTGGTCTACAATATAAAGTCACTTACAAGATAATTAATGTTAATTTTTCGATTTTGCCCTTGTACTTAATACATACATATGGCTCATCACGCTTGTCTCTCTCTTTCAAAACCTTATTTTATGTGTAAAGTTGAAAAAAATATTTCAATTTAAGATAGATTTAATGTTTTATATTTATAATTGGGGTGTTTGGCAAAGCTTCTGAACACCCTAAAAGTACGTTCAACAGTATTTTTCAGTAAAACGAGATAATTTCTTTCATACATTTATCTTGTAAATGGTACGTGGACCGGATGAATTGTTTATTCCTCTTGCCTAATTCAATTTTCGAACTGCGTACAATAGATACATATAAAAATTTTATGTAGTGATGTGATGCTTACCTGAGCAATAATCCCAGAGGTAGCTATCACGTTGATGGATATATATATATATATATCGGTCCTATGATGCGAATAAAACAAATGACTGGTTGGTACGGCTCAGTTTCCTCGTGTCAACGTGATTTCTAATTACGTTCTACCACGTAAGTCGGGTTAAAACTCCTTTTACATATTTATTTAGTGATCCGTAAAATCATATTTCAAACAGATTCCAATAGTATACAATATACACCTTAGATTCTTTGAAACGTCAAAAGGCAAAAATTTTATAGTTTGAATATATATATCTTATATATATATAAAAGAGACATTTTTACATGGCAATGGCGACCTTATCACCTAATGGTTTGAAAATTCACAAGTTTGATGTGTTTGGAAATTTTGTTAGGAGAAAGGAGTTTACAAATTTTCAGATGGTTTTACAAATTTCTATATAGTTTTTATGAATTTTAATATGATTTTATGAATTTTAAGATGGTTTATCTCGACTTACGAGTACAATTGGGGAACGAAGTTCCCAAACAATCACATGATTTGCTTCTAAACTTCAATATACGGAACTTCTTTATCCACGGTCATTTATGCCAACAAAATAAATAAAATTAATTTATGTACTTATTAGTGTGCGAAATCAATTTTTTTATATAGACTTTTCTCCGGTAAAAATGGTATAATATATAATAAAGAAAATTATTAAAAATATGTTATAAATGAAAATTAACAACCTTATACGGTAACAAATTAGCACATTCGGTCCTTTAACTTCACACAAACATTATTTTTATACCTTAATTTTATAATATATTATTTTTTTTAGTCCTACAACTCTAATAATGTTAATTTTGTTAAACAAAATTGCTGACATTAAAATTTTGAACATAAAAAAAGTATTCAATTATGTTCACATATTAAGTTTAATTTTTAGAATAATAGTGATCAGTAGAAAACTTATCATTTGACACTCTATATCTGATCCCATTTACAAGTAATACTCTCTTATGTAGGCTTGATTATATATATATAATAAATTATTTGGCTGTTTAATAATTTAATGCACTTTTTTCATTTTTCAACTAATTATATGCATTTATCATTTTTTTTCTCACTCATTCTCTCTTTTCTTTTTTCCCACATGTTTTCTCTTACACTTCTCTTACACTGATCATCTACGTATAAGGCATATATACTTAAAAAAAATAACATATATTACACATTTATTACTTTTAACTAATTTTAACCAACAATTTATTTAGGTGATTTACGTAATTATTGTTTATAAAATGAAAAAAAAAAGACTGGAGGAAGTAGTTTATAAAATTAAAAATTCAAACCCAAACCTTTTGTACAAAGTGAAATAACCAAAAATTATTTTCTTTGCCTATATAATAGCAAGGTAGAAATATGCAATATCGTTGATCAAAACTCTCAACTCAGAGGACATATTACCGCATAGGGAACGAGAAAAAAAATAACAACAGATTTTGTCATAAAATTAAAACCAAAGTTCAAAAATGAAATAAATGTTTGATAACAATATTGATTCTCGAAAATTGATGAACAGAGAGACCAAGTGTGAAAAACAACAACAGTCCACACGGAATACATATCTTTCATATTGGGACCCATACCATTCACTGTGCTTGAAAGGAACAACTGAAATGCTGGGGAAACCAGAGTTAGTGTAGAATTCAATTTTCTTTCTTTTTTGCGTCATGTTTTGAATCATGCTCTCGCCTATAAATGCCTTCTTCTTATTCCCTCCTGGCTACCAAAGATCCCTCCAACTTAGTGTCTCACACAAAAGTATCAAAGCAAGCCTTCTTTGTGCATGTAATATATATATATTGCTCATTCGCCATGTCACTCTCTCACCTTCACACCTTAAAGTTGCCATTTTCTCTGAAGAAAATCTCAAAAATTCACAGAACCAACCCCAGAGGAACTCAAGTCTCAAACAGTAGTACTGCTTCCCAGAGCAAAGGCCTTTCCATTGTTTCTATGCAGCAAAACATGGCTCCTTCAAAAACTAGATCATCAACATTCAATGTAGGGGATTCTCTTTTATCACTTTATCCTGTATCTTTTTTAATTCAATCTTGTATATATGCATACATACATATATATATATATATATATATATTGAAAGAGAGTGTAAAACAAATAATATGGTTCATTTATACTCATTTTTCAGGATTAAATTCATACAAGGCATGCAAGAGAATTGAAGAACGTGAAGAGAATCCTCTTTGAGAAGGAAAGAGAGAATTCAGTGGAAGGTTTATATATGATAGATATGATTCAAAGGCTAGGGATTGAACACAGCTTGGAAGAGGAGATTCATGAAACTGTTCGAAATCACTATCTGAAGCTTGGACCTCATAACAATGACCTCCGGCTCTCTCAAGTTGCTCTTCAATTTCGGTTGTTAAGACAACAACATTGTCATGTAGATACAGGTAAACGTTCCTTTCGATCATTTTCCACACATTCACTTCAATTTCGCTAATGGGTAAATTATACGTAACTTCCCTGAACTTTGGACTACGTATAGATAATCTCCACAACCTTTAAAACTTTACAATAAACCCCCCCCCCCCGGGATTCTTACATTTATGTAAATAGCTATCGATATGACTAATTTTATAGATATTACTCGTCTGCCTACAGTTCAAAATTTTTTTTTTTGGGAGGGGGTTTATCTGCAAAGCAATCCAAGTTTGAGAGGTTTTATATCCTCAAAAACAAGAAGTTTAAAGGGTATGTAATTGATTGTTAGGGGTTACATACTTAGCTGAATAACTCTATGGTAGTAAGTTAAGACAATTACAAAACTGGAAATGCATGCGCATGCAACATGTTTATCACGAGCATATATGAAAAAGTTACATACATGTCAATTATTGAATCTAAAAATGAGTAGTTATTATTGAATCTTATATATGCAGTTGTGTTTGAAAACTTCATGGACAAGAAGGGAAGGCTGAGGCAGAAATTTTGGGGAGACATTGAAGGGTTAATTGAACTGTTCGAAGCTTCACAGTTAAGTTCAGAAGGAGAAGATGATCTTGATGAAGCTGGGAACTTCACCTACCATCTTCTAAGTTCATGGTCTTCAAGATTCCATTATGACCACCATGAAGCTAATCTTATTGCAAATACACTTACGTATCCGATTCACAGAAACTTGCCGAGGTTTACACCCAGAGATTTCCTCATTCCAAATTCCCGACTTAACAACAACGGATGGTTAATGACTCTAGAAAACCTATCCCAAATCAACACTCAAATTGTTAACTCCATCAACCTGAAGGAGATATATGCAGTATCCAAGTGAGTTATTTATCTAATATAATATGATGTGACATTTTAATACACACACACCCCATTGATCATTACTCCAACTGGGCCCACTTAACTGCAAATCCGCACTGACACAGTATTATGTGTTATATACACACACATATATATATATAGGTGGTGGAAAGACCTAGGTTTAGCCAAGGACATGAAGTTTGCAAGAGATGAACCAATAAAATGGTACATGTGGGCCATGGCATGCCTCACGGATCCTTGCTTTTCAGAAGAAAGGATCGAACTCACAAAGTCAATATCTCTGGTATACATAATTGATGATATATTTGATGTTTATGGAAGTATGGATGAACTCACTCTCTTTGCAGATGCTGTCAGCAGGTAAATTGTTTTCTTCATAATATTTAATGTAGGATTTCGGGCGTACCTGGAGATGCCGAATTATGAATCTGCAGATACCCACGCGGAATACGGATCACAAGTATGGATCCGAATATGAGACACAGCGAAAGCACCGAAGGCGAGAGGAGAAGAGATGAGAGGATTCTCTCTGAGAGAAAAGGGAAGGGAGAAAACTTGTTTTCTCTGAGCGTTATTTCTGCCGCCTTTGGGAGCCACTTGCCCCCTCTTATATCTTCCC
>JANTPZ010148187.1:0-11002 GCA_025593235.1 Vachellia pachyceras | reverse complement strand
CAAGATTCCATTATGACCACCATGAAGCTAATCTTATTGCAAATACACTTACGTATCCGATTCACAGAAACTTGCCGAGGTTTACACCCAGAGATTTCCTCATTCCAAATTCCCGACTTAACAACAACGGATGGTTAATGACTCTAGAAAACCTATCCCAGATCAACACTCAAATTGTTAACTCCATCAACCTGAAGGAGATATATGCAGTATCCAAGTGAGTTATTTATCTAATATAATATGATGTGACATTTTAATACACACACCCCATTGATCATTACTCCAACTAGGCCCACTTAACTGCAAATCCGCACTGACACAGTATTATGTGTTACATACATATATATATAGGTGGTGGAAAGACCTAGGTTTAGCCAAGGACATGAAGTTTGCAAGAGATGAACCAATAAAATGGTACATGTGGGCCATGGCATGCCTCACGGATCCTTGCTTTTCAGAAGAAAGGATCGAACTCACAAAGTCAATATCTCTAGTATACATAATTGACGATATATTTGATGTTTATGGAAGTATGGATGAACTCACTCTCTTTGCAGATGCTGTCAGCAGGTAAATTGTTTTCTTCATAGTATTTAATTAATAATCACAAAATATTCCGCACGGGAAAGGGTTCAAAATCCTCCATTGCAACTCATTTTCAATGAGTGTAACTCTTTTCTTCAACCGTGTTTAATATATCTTCAGCTATATGCAAATGCTTTCCATCTTACATGGGTGAAAATAGATTTCACAGAACTAAAAAGAATTGTACCCACTAAAAATAGGTTCTTCTTGAGTGCTTAAACAAACTTCAAATACTTTAAGATAATATTACAATAGGGCACTTTTAAGCGATTTTCTCACTTCTTATTGGCCTTAGCTTAACACAGTATAAAATTTATAAATACTAATGCAGATGGGATATGGCAGCAACTGAGCAATTACCAGACTACATGAAAGCATGCTTGAAGGCTCTTTATGATATTACAAATGAATTTTCCATTATGGTCCAAAACAAGCATGGTTGGAACCCTATAAACACGTTAACCAAATCGGTAATTAAAATCTTTTTTGTTATAAATCAAGTGCATGCTTCGGTTTATAAGAGCTCCTTTTTTAAAAAATCGTTAATATTAAATGTTTGCAGTGGAGGAGACTATGCAATGCATTTTTGGAAGAAGCAAAATGGTTAAGTTCAGGGAAGTTACAAAATGGTGAAGAATATTTAAGGAACGGTATTGTGAGCACAGGAGTTCATGTGTGCCTTGCTCACACCTTCTTCATCTTAGGTCACAGCATTACCAATGAAACTGAAGCTCTTATGGATGGCTTTCCAACCTTGATCTCCTCAGCATCCACAATTCTTAGGCTTTGTGATGACTTAGAAGGCGCTAAGGTACTGTAAAATTCGAGATATAGATCGATATTTTTTCAGTTCTTAAATGTATGATTCATATAATTAATCTACAGAAATTAAGAAAATAAGTTAAGTTCTTTTTTTGTATCAAATACATATTGGTTTCCTTAAAATGCTTCATTTAATCAATAGAGATGGTTTCTGATTAAAAAAAAATCAATAGTGGTAATTTAAAAAAAAATTAGAGATATAAAAGCAAAATGAAATGAGGTTTTACATTTAGGTTTTAAAACAAATTAATCCCTTTATATAGCTTATATGATTAGAACTGCATGGAATATTTTGTTAATTACATTGATATTCAACAATATTTTTGCGGGAAGGAGAAAACTAGAACAATTATGATAATATCACAATTTAAGGAAATTCGCATTCAATGTTATATTTGAACCACACATTTGGAATTAACGAACCAATAACTGATAATTGACCAGCTTCAATTAATACGTCGCTTTGTTGGTACAGGACGATAACCAAGTTGGTAAAGATGGGTCTTACCTTAACTGTTACATGAAGGACCACCCAGGAATCTGTGTGGAAACAGCAAAAGAGCATACCAAACAAAAGATCTCAGAAGCATGGAAAAGTCTCAACAAAGAATGCTTCACTCCAACGAATCCATTTCCCTCGTCTTTCAAGAAAATTTGTCTTAATGTTGCGAGGATGGTGCCAATCATGTACAGTTATGATGGCTGTAGCCCATCAAGGCTTGAAGAGCATGTAAAATCTTTGCTTTATGGTGGTGGTGATGATGGAACCAGAGAGCTCATCCAAAAAGAACAGGTCCTCATGTTGTGAACATGCATGGGACATTTACTTTTTTATTAGTGTCATTTAGGAGTAATGGTGTAAATTTGCTTCGAAAGTTTTCTTTTAGGAGTTGCTCTAGAAATTCCAAAATGGAGCGATAGTACCCCTGTAACACCTTCTATTTTACCCATATTTTCTTATTATAGATCACTTATGAATCATACTTGGGCTTTGGATAACTCAATTTGGGCTTTCTATGTGAATTTTAAACTTTCAAAAATAGAAAAACATGGTTACTGTCCACATGTCCTTTTTTCAGATTTCTGACCCAACTTTGAAAAATCATTATTAATTCTAGAAAACTCGAAACTGAATGATTTCAATTTCTAAATTTTTCTTATTAAGTGAACTATAGGGGAAAATACTATTGGTTCCAATTCTTGCCCATTTGATACAGTTTATTCAAAAACCGCATGCTATCCGAAATGGTTCACTCCAGTTTTCCAGATTTTACCTCAATCTTTGGAAAATCATATCTCTTAATATACCATCCAAAATTTGCAAACTTAATATCATTTTAAACCTTAGGATGTGTAGTTTCTGACTAGAAAATTTCAGCCCATTGAAAGCTCGTTTACTATTTTTAACTGTTACTTGAACAGATTCATTTTTCAGGGCCTTTGGAACCCCTTTAGCTTTGAAAACCAATTTTCTTAAAAATTCACCAAAACCTCTTTTTGGTCCATTAACCTACTTCAAACATGCATTATTATTCCTTTACCATTCTTGGTTACTTTTAGCTCATTATCATGCATACTTCATCACCCATTCACATGATATTTTTGTAGAGGTTTAGGTTACAAACATGACAACAACTTCAAGAAAGTATGCATCTTAACCATTTACACCAAAAACATGCAAGCAAAACATCATCTTCAAGCATCATTAACATTTTCCTTTCCCTTGCTTGAGCTTGCACCTACATGGTTAGTTGTTGGATAATGAGATTTTGAAATCCCAATAGCAAAACTAGCTAAACAAAAGTATTGTGAATATTTATGTAACAACCTTTTAACAAACATATGAGCATGTGACATGTGATATGTTCAAACAACATTTTTATATGCATATGGCCATAGCAATCAAGATCACATTTCATACCCATATCATTCACTTCATTCATCACAAAAGTCATGTGTCATTCACAACAAAGTTTCATAAAATATAAGTTTGGTTTAATAGTCTTGCTACCTTTGTAAAGCTTCTCCTTTTTTAACTTAACTCCAAAATTCTCCTTTTATTTTTTTTCGGAGACTTTATCTCTCACATGGCATCTTTCCCTAGGCTTCCTTGCCTAGGTGGCATCATGTCCTAGCCCATTGTATCTCCGGGCTTCCCTTGTAACTCGTCAGGATTCCTCGATTTGGTGCAAGGCCAATTTGACTTAAGGACATGGAAAAATTCTACATTTTCCCCTGATTCTCAAGCTCTTTTCCGTTCCTCAAAATTCTTCTTGGATTTTCCGTAAATAATTTTCTAAGAAAATACCTTTTTCGGGTTTGTCGGGCACTGTTGTTCTTTGTAAACTGAAACTGCTTCCACCGAATACCGGGTAATAATTTTATTAATTACTTTCTGACCCAACTAAACTTTTCTCAATTCGGGTCTCTGGCATTTGAGAACTCCTGTTACCTCAAATAATTATTTCTCGGTCGTCCTTAACTCCGAAATCCTTTATTTACCACTTATTTACTAAAATGCCACTACCTTTTCTACTTTTGTATAATTTCCAAATTGCCATAACTTTTTCTACTCTTTCTTAATTCCAACCTTGCCCTTAGTTGACTTTGACATTTTTTGTCAATTTTGACTTTTTGTTGACTTTTGACGAAATTACCAAAATGTCCTTATTATTTGATGACATTTTATGCCCTGGGCCCTTTTTAATCAAAATGACCATTTTATCTTGTCATTTTGGCCAAATGTCCATTTTGCCATTGGGTCATTCTTACTTAAAATCCTCAAGACTAAGGACTTAGTCAATTATGTTCATTCTTACCTAAAGGCATTTTCCTTATATCCAATGGGCATTAAATCATCACATAAATACCGGCTTAGCCTTTATTTCCACTGACAGGAATATACGGATATTACACCCCCTACCATTGAAAATTTTATAAATCAACATTTGTTTTCTAAAGAAATGTGGGCAACATCACTCCATTTTAAAATTTCAAAGCTAACATTACTCTTTAGAGAACTTCCAGGGTCACGTCGCTTTTGGAAGAAAAATTTTTGAGACAATTTTGCACATCAATCCTTTTTATTATAACATTTGTTGTATTTCGTGTGTATCTTATTTTATAATTTGTATGAATTGAGAGAGAGGTGGATGAATTGGATAGGTGACTCTAAGGAGGCCTATTATATGAAGTATATTTCTCTCTATCTAGATGTGTTATTGATGTCCTATAAATAGTGTGGTTCGTTATAAATGTTGTGTATTGATTGATTGTAAAGTCTATATAACTGGAAACAATCCAATTAATGTTAAACAACAATAAACAGAAAACATGAGGCATTGTATTAAACAATAAAACCGAAATCATAATTAACACAATACTGGCTACGCCTCCACCTGTAGCTTCCTATATCCTTCTCCTTCACCACCTGGTGGTATGCTTAGCCCTCTTGGTGGATCCCTTCTTAGTTACTAACCGACGATGTTATCCTAATTTTGCCAAGAAATTCTTGGATGTATTAGGTATGTGAACTTGCAAGGCTTTGAATTTTTTTGTGTGCATATCCTGTAGGAAGCAAGTATTTGATTACTAATGCAAAATACTATTTTAAGGACAACATTTTCACATCTGTTACATCATAAATAGAAACAGTAATTAATCCATTGAATTAGGGCATTTGTTCGCTCATAATTTAAGTAGAATTTTTATCTTATGCTACTGCTAATTCTATTTTAACTATAAAAAATGCCATACAAATATGACTTTTTTATTTTAATATGAGTAAAATAAAGAGGTAATCTTTTTTCTATAAAGTTAACGATTTAAATATCTTTCCTTGTTAGTTGCGGTGACGTGGTTAAATGTGCTTTATAATAAGGATAAAAGGGAGTAATTATCATTTCCTGGTATAGTTGGTTAAATTGAATCCTTAATTCTTAAAGTTTTCCTTCATTTTGATTTTGGACCCTTGAGATTCAAGTTTGAAACTAGTTGTTGTTGTCCCTCAAAGAGAAAAATGGTCCAAATTATAGATACTAATATTTTGAACAAAATGAAATTTAAGGGACCACTAGTTTCAAACCACGCACATCAATCTGTAGTGCAATCTCATTTTGTGTTGACTTACGTTGAAGGTCAAACCACACATCAATTCGTAACGCAATCGCATTCATACCAATGACAACAATTCATAATGATTATTACTAATTAAGTTTTTCAAGAGATTAAGGAAGTGAAATAGACTACTTTAGATTTTATGTATTTTGTAATACTTATGTGTATCATTAGATCATATATTAATTAATAATTTAGGCAAATTAATTTAAAAATAATAAATATATCATTTTATTTATTTTTTTAATCTTCAAAAAAATTCAATTAGCCTAGTTTAAAGGCCGGAGATAATATTGTCAAATAAAATAGTACAAGGAACAAGGGGACCAAAGACTCATTTGCCACACTCAACAATAATTCAAAATTTCAAAGTTCCATGGAGACTAACCCTCAGTCAATAATTCCAAAACCTGAGTGATTTACATTAATGTCCTCCAGTTTGAGTGGTCCAAGCGAAAAACAAACTAAAACAAAGTGATAGGGATGATTTTGGTAAGCCACAGTGAGAGCTAGTCAATTATAGTAATTTAACATGCCAAATTTTGGGTCTAAAGATATAAGAATAAACTTGGATTTAGCCGGCCGCTAAGCTCAGTTGAGTTAAATATCTTAAGTATGTCACAAGGAAAATGCTTAAGGTAACTATTAAAATTATTCAAGGGCCCTAAAAATTAAGTAAAGAATGTGAAATGTTATTTTTGAGATAGAAAAAAGCTATAAAACTGTTTAATTCATCAAAAGTTGTCTAAATGTTTTTTGTGCTACATTATGAGAATTAATAGCCTATTTTCTGAATAATTTGAGAAAAACAGCTTGAGGATGATTTTTTCCTGAATATTTTAGACAAACTATTTTATGGGATAAAGAATCTAATTGAGCAAGAAACTCCTTATAAATTATAAAGGATTAATTTATACAATTTACGTGGAAAATAAGTATTGATAAGAGAAAGGGTAAAATAGTAAATTCATCGCTCCAAACCTAAAATGGATTTTGAACCCCAAAACGTGCTCCATTAGACCACATTAATATAGCATCAGATTTTTTTTTGGATTTCAAGTAGCAAGCATGTAGTTTGAAAGTTTTAAAAACTACCATTGAAGGGGTGCACTTCCCCTACAAAAGATTCATCCTTCAAAAAACTTTCCCAACAAGAGAGAGTAACATCATGCAATAAATGTAGCTAGGTGCTAGAGAGTGTCCCTCCTTAGCCAAAATGTCAACACATAGGAGAATCTCTCTTCTGTTATGACATAACTATGTTCCAATCACCCTAGAGAAAATGTCTTGCTTCTTCAATCAAGGCTCATAATGATTGGACTCGCTCTCTCATCAAGATGTTCACAACTTGAAGCGAATTAGAATACACATGCACCTATTCTAGTTGCATCTATTGACAAAGTTGTAAACCCATTTGGATTGCCAAAAATCTCCACTTCAGTGACAATAGCCACACCAAGTGCCCTCATGAAGCCTATTACCCATTGACCTCATTCATCTTGAATTATGCCTTAGCATGCTGCCTGGCTTTGATGCTAAACAGAAACATCCATATCAAGTCTCAACTAGCCACTCTGCTGATGCTCTAGTGTGTATCTACACGTGTGTTACCCTGAAATATTCGATGATTAAACCTCTCTGTTGATGGCTCCTCCATGAAGTTTTACATGCAATGGTTAAGTGTCGTGGATCCAAAGATCTGTGCACATCTAGTTTTTCCAATTGAGCCAACATACATCTCCAAAGATTTAAGTCCATAACAAGTGTGAAAATCTCGGTCGCCCAGGTTGAGACTTAATATTCCAGTTGAGCCATACCTGATGGATGTAGTCTAATAAGAGTTTTTCTCAGACCACCCTCTTAGGTACGGTGTAAATGAGTGAAAATTTGTCTTCATATTTATGAAAATACCACCGATCATTTTTTAGACCTTATCCTCTAAGTTTGGTCTAAATAAGCTTTTTTTTTCTAATAGTATGAAAGGGTCTCCCTGGTAAACCCCCTAGATGAAGCGAATCCCGGCCCTTCCACACCATTCCATAGCACTCTCATAAAGGCAGAGGTAACACATGCCATGATTTTCTTAACCATGGAATCTCTTAACCCAATACCCCAAATAGTTTGCTCCAAGAATCCCCAATCAAGTCTACCAAAGGCCTTTTCCATATCAACCTTTATAGCACCATATTATTTTCTGCCACGCTGAGTTCTCATGAGATATATAACTTTATGAGCTATGATGATGCTATCGCAACTTGATCTTAAAGAAATGAAGCTACATTACTCTTGGTCAACCAAATCATTCATAATGCACTGAAATCTGCTCGCAATGAGTTTGGTGATATTTTGTAGCTGACATTGCATAACGATATATGCTTAAGATCCTTTAGCATGGTTGGGTTTTCGACCTTAGGAATCAAGATAATATTGGTCTGGTTAACCTCTTTGATGCTTGAGGGGTCTATGAAAGGATGTTTTACTAATCCATGATTTTGGCACCCACTTTATTCCATTAAGACTAGAAAAAGTGGGCTTGAAGGCCATCAGGTCTAGGGGCTTTAAATGCACCTATCTCAAAGGCTGCATTTTTATTTCGATATCAATCACTTCTTTGTGAAGTTACTCTAATTAATCAGGTTTCAAAGGAGGAAACTTATTGGGGATTGAGGGGCACATTAGGATCTTTAGAATAGAGCTCCCCATAGAAACTTGTTGCCATGTCTTTTAGAAACTCAGGGTCTCGAGTCCAAGAGTCAGATCCATCTTGTAAAGAGGGTCTCGAGTCCAAGAGTCAGATCCATCTTGTAAAGCTAAGATAATTTGGTTCTTATCCTTGAGAATAGTAGAGGAATGGAAATATTTAGTATTTCTATCCCCCAATGGAGCTATGGACATCTTGATTTTGGAACCAAATCATTTCCTCTTAAGCCATTAATCTGTTGCATTCTACCCACAGCTTAGCCTCAATTCTGTGAAGCCCATTTGAGATGTGATTCTTCTTGCATCTATCAATTCCCTCCAAACGCCTAAGAATAACTTTCTTTTTATTGGTAATACTTCCAACTTGAGTATCATTCCAGAGGGTTACAATTTTTTGAAAGTTTATAAACCCTTGATTCTAGTCCCTATTGTCCCAAGCTTTGTCAACAATTTCTTGAAACCCTTCCTCTAAGTTCCATGTAGCTTGAAAGTGGAACCTTTATGTTACCCTAGATGGAGGAGAACTATCGAGAGGAAATTATGAAAACTTTGTGATCAAACTTATATTTCAAATCATAATGAACACTAGTTTGAGGGTAGCAAACTTGCCAAGCTAAGTTACAAAACACCCAATCAATCTTCTCCATGAGGCCTTCTCTCTCCCAAGTGTAGTTATCTTAAGGATCTTTAATTTCTAGAAGGCCAATATCAATAATACATTCTTGAAAATGCTGCATGGAGAGACCATGTGGAGAAGCTCCATATATTTTATTATGTGGGTATATGTAAACATTAAAGGCTAGGCGTCTAATAGTTTGATTAACCCGCTTTCCACTTATTCTAGACTCAATGAGACAAAAAAAATATCTATTCTATTTTTCTCACTATATCTTTAACGAAAATAGGTAGAGGTCCTCAACCCACCCGACTCACAGGTTAGGCGGGGCGGGCTCGCATTTTGCCAACCCGTCTAACCCCTTTTTTTATTTTAAAAAATATAATATATTTTACAAAGTACGATAAACAATATCTAATACATTCAAAAATAGTATGAAATATTTTAGTTTTTCATATTAACTTTCTATAATATTATATTTAAAAGTATAACAAAACATTAATTATGTTTTTTTGAAAACTTGAAAAATGTCATTATTAAAAATTTATTGGTGAAAAAGAATCATATGACTATACATAATACAATCTTATGAAAAAAAGAAAAAAAGAAGTTTAATTTAAAAAATATTTCAGCAAAAATGCAGCTCGTTTAAGTACAGTTTGTTTGCTGGCCGGCCCGCCATACCACCAACCCGTGCAGGCCAGCCCACGGGTATTCCCACCTCAAAGAATAGGGAAGCACCTACTACCAACCCCCTACAATTCTAACTAACCAAAATCATATTGACAAAATCACAAGAGAAAAAAACCATGTCAACATCAAAATCATCAAGTTGGTCTTCGCCACCTAGACTCGATGTAACCTTTGCCAAGTTCTCTAAATCTGTGATCGCATCTTTCATGATGTCTTCATCACCAATAATATTTTTTATAATTGGGTCAGGTGGCCTTAGTTCTTGAAAAGGAATATGGGGTGAGTAGGAGCTTGGTCGATTGGCAAGCTTTTTACAATTTGTTTTGGTCTCTTGCTTGTCTTTCTGGTGGGCTTTTTCCATTTGAGCCCCAAGTGGCATGTTCTTTTTTTTTTTGTTTTCCTCCCGGTCTCCGGAGCTTCACCCCGACTAATCCAAACCCGACCCTCGCACACTTGAAAATGGTGGGTGAGTCTCCCAATGATGGCTACTGCATACACAAGTACTCGAACTCGAGACTTTGTTTAAGCTTGAATAAGCCGTTTAACACTTAATCTAACCAACCGTTGGAGTGGCATGTTCTTTCACTTAGAATCAAGAGTCAAATTCCTACTTACAACATTGTGGATTAGCTGGCCCAATTCTTTGGCCTTTCCCTTTCTACTTGGGCTAGCTTGATGAGAGCTATCTACTTTATATATATATTATTTGAGTATTGGGCCAACACAGGAGGCTCCTCTATGGCCATGGAAAAGGAGTCAATATTACTTTTCTTTTGGCCATTATCTTTTTCTAGCTTGGTTTGACTTTTCTTCCCCCTAGGTGTGGAGCCCACAAGAGCCACTCTACCTACTATCTGCATTGTCTCTGCCCCCAAAATTTCCTTATTTGTGCACCATTTCATTCTCTTTCTTTGTTGAGTGTCTAAGAATATTTTGTTCTCTTTTTACAATACAAGACTCCTCTCACATATTTATTTTAACTTACGTGGAATTTTTCAAAATAGAACCCAACCTTTATCAACTCACGAAAGCCCATGTCCCTTTTGACACCATGCGACGCTCCTCCCCTCTCTAGCATAGCATGATAACTCACCCACCTAGGAGTCGGAGCTTTCATAGGTTTCCCGGCTAAATCTTGAAGGGGGCCATTGGTATGCATAATGTAATATCCATAATTTTCATGCTAAATGAAATAAAGGCTAATATGAGGATTAAGATGATGAATTAGAGACGAGAAGTAGATGGCTCAAAAAGAAAGAAAGATTAAGGGCCGAAAGTTCAGGCATGGAGTTCTGTGTGAATTCCAAAATTAAGTATATTTGCCCTAGAAGCAAAATGAGGATGGGAAACCTTATAGGAAGGGACCCATATGTCATTTAATAAAAGACCAAGGGCATAAAGGTCTTTTAGTATCAAAGGTAAGGGCAAAATAGTAATTTTGGAAAAAGTAGAGAAAGTAAGGGTAAAATG
>JANTPZ010148170.1:0-15676 GCA_025593235.1 Vachellia pachyceras | reverse complement strand
GAAGAAAAAAAGGTTAAAAGTGAAAGTAAGGTCAGTAAGGGAAGGATAAAATAGAAGAAACTCCAATGAATGCCATTTGTGCTTGCCATCTTGAATAATGACAAAATGATAAATAATGAGAAGTTTGTTATAACTAGGAGCATTTTGGTAATTTTCATCAAGATATTAAAAAATGCCCCCGAAACACAGAAATGAAGATAATATTTCCCTAAACAGTATAGTTGAGATAGATTTGAGGTTAAAGTGGCAGAATTGCCTCAAAAGGAATTTTTCAGCAATTATTTAATAGTTGGTTGATTAAGGGATTTTTTTTGTCAAATACAATTATTTAAAATATCTAGAGGCTTCAAAAATTAGTTAAGAATTGGGGAAAAATAGCTCAAGAATGATCTAAATTTATAAAATTGGTTTCGAGTTAAAGTCCTGGAACGGAAAGAAAATAATAGAAAACCTCATAATTATGGTTTTTAAAATAAATTTTGAATAGGGATTTTTGGAAAGAGAATTAAATTTACCAATTTCAGCTCAGTACCCCTGATCTGTCTTTTACCAATTTCAAAGGTATTTCTATGGATTTTCCCAATTAAATTTATAAATTTTATAAGATAAAAGAACTAATACATTTTATAAAGTATTAGAAAGTTTGAAATTTATATGTATTAGAATTTTTTTAATCTATAAAAATTTTTCCGATATAAATATTAAAATAATTCTTGTGTAAAAGTGGGGTATTTTGTCAAAAAAAAAAGTTTAAGCCAGTGAAAATGAAATCTCAAATATATAAGAAAGATGTTTTAAACATGCATTTTAACCTGAAGTGTAATATCTTAATTTTTATATTAATATTTAATATATGTGTGTGTATATATATATCCTTTAATAAAATATTTAACTTAAATCAAAATATTTTATATATTAAAAAATTTATACAAAAATAAATTTCTAAAATACATATATCCAATAAATATAAATCTAACCTTATAGAAAATGATTATAAAATTATATTTATCATTATATAATTTTCTATAAATAAAACTCTTACTATACAAAACTTTAAATATTAAAATATTCTCTCATCAACATGATATTACTACCATTAGATAAAAAAAATATTTAGAATAAATTTCATAAAAATTATATTAAAAAAATATTATTTTACTAATCTAAATGATCCAGAGTAAATATTTTGAGCTAGAAAATTCCCAAACCTCCTTACTCTCTTCCCCGTCCCTTCTATAGCGCCTCACATATGCGTGTGAGGTGGTGTGGGGTATATATAATACCCCCACCCGCGTCCCTATCTCATTCGTATTTTTAATTTTAATAAGAGGATGGCGGAAGCACGTGGATAAGAGAAGGGGAAAATTACCCCAAAAAACCCTAAGGAAGATAATTACAATATTAACCTTTTTTAAAAATTAATTAAATCTTAATATAAAAATAGTATATTACATCAAGGAAGAGTCATATGATTTCAAACTATATAGAGAGGTTGTTTTCTATAATTTATGTAAAATAGAAAGGTGGTTATAGTTTATTTTATTTTAAACTTTTTTTCTCAAACCAACACAATTGATTACATATATTAAATAAGTTTCCACCAATAAAGGTAATGATTAAATAGAATATTTTAGACAAACAAATATATATTTTTACAATTAATCAATTTAACTAGTTTTTATAATCGGTAAATTAGTTATTTAGCTCCGACATTTAGGACTCCCATAAATAATTATATATCGTTCTCATTCCTTCTTCATGCCTGATGTTCCAATTATGGGTTTACAATTTAATAAATGGCAATTAATAAAATATATAGAAGATGATGATACTTCTTAATAATTTATAAAATTAAAGCTGAAAGGGATTTTGTTAACTGATTTAGTTTGAATCTAAATCTAAATATAGAAATTTAATGATTATGTTTTTAGGGGGAAAAAGAGGAAGTCTTACGTGATAATCTAAGCGTTTTTTAATTATTGCTGCTTCATAATATTTATTTTTATTTGTTTCTAAAATAAAGTATCATTTGTATTTAACAATTATAAGGATGATTTCATTCAAATCTTTATTTATTAATTTATACTTAATAATTTTGTGTTCCAAACAACCCGTTAACTTAAAGTACATTAGCACTGAGAAGATTTATAGCGATTAAGGTACTTAGCCGATAATGTAAAGGCGTGAGGATGAAATGGTTTTCCTCTTAAGAATGTTTCATTTTCAACCACTGGGTTATGTATTAACATTTGGAAGTTGGAAATCTTCTAGTCAATCTTACTTTTCTTCAACCAACCTTGCATATGAATCATATGGAACCATAACATAATGTAGCCGCACTCCCATTTTATCAAATTAATAAAATATCAGAGCCTACATTAATTGGGCCCCTTAGTTAAAATAATTTTAAAAGAAACAACTAGTGGCGCAACTTGTGAGCACGAGAAGGAATTAAGAAAAGAACGAGAAAAATTCAAACTAGCTTCAAGTGCTCGGTATAGATGGTTTATTAAAAAAATATTCATTTTATCTAAACAATAAAAACAAAAGCTTGGTCTTCTTCCTCTGTGTAAATAAAAAATAGACCTGATCAAAGCCTCCGGCATATAAATACACCTTGTTGCCATGCAACGATCTCATCCATCACAAGCAGCAAATTAAGCAAACAACCAAGAGTCGCCACATAAGAAGAGAAGACATGAAAACCTGTTCCCTGATCCTTATTGCCTTGTTGGCTCTCTCATCTGGTGTCTTTGCCTTTGACCCTAGCCCACTTCAAGACTTCTGTGTTGCCATCAATGAAACTAAGACTGGTGGTGGTACGTATTATTATATGATTTCTGATTCTGCACATTCAATTCCATTTTGATTATTCCATGCATGCTTATAATCATTTATCTTTCCTTTATTTATTTGCAGTTTTTGTGAATGGAAAGTTCTGCAAAGATCCCAAGCTTGTCTCTGCCAAAGATTTCTTTTATGGTGGACTGAAACAAGGAGATACATCAGGACCCACTGGTTCAGCTGTCAGTCCGGTTGCTATAAATGAAATACCAGGGCTCAATACTCTTGGTATATCATTGGCTCGTATAGACTTTGCCCCTAAAGGCCTAAATCCTCCCCACATTCATCCTCGAGGCACTGAAATCCTTGTCGTTTTGGAGGGTACTCTTCTAGTGGGTTTTGTCACATCGAACCCAGAGAACCGCCTATTTACGAAAGTACTCAACAAGGGAGATGTGTCCGTGTTTCCAATTGGTTTGATTCACTCCCCATTTTAAATAGAATTTGATATATATTTTGATATACTTGGGGAGTTATTAATGCAAAATTAAAAGGTTTAATAAAGATTTTAATAAGATATGGAATTATCACCTGATTTGGGAATTTTATTGCTTTTATATTAAATTAGAAAAAAAAGATATGGGTTTTTATTATTTTGTTATTTCTTATTTTACTACTACTACTATTATTAGCTAATCCAAAGATAGCATGCACGGTGTCATCATTTGGGCAGATAGGAGTTGAATATTTTGCTTGCGTGGAAACCACCTCATTGCTGAGCCCAACCCATTAACATCATGCTTAGCCCAATTCATGGATTAATGCTCCTTACTCACGCCAGCGTCAGAGGGATTCCAGGCACACACAAACGGCGTCGTGGGATAAAGCTGGAGGCTTGAGAAACCTAGGGAAATACGGAAGCAGCAACAGCTTTTGATGGCACGCGAGTTTAAAGGCAGCAACAGTTTTGCGAGCGGCACGGGAGCTGGAACGTGAAAAAAGGATCAGAAGGCACGAAAAGCGGAGAAAGAATATTTTGGGCGGCTGATAAAAGGAAGCAAGGGTGCACGAGAACAGGTGTGGAGTTTTTTTGGTGCATGAGAGCTGAACGCAAGACTAGAGGACGACGTCGGTGAAAGGGGAGCATCAGTCTTGGCAACACTACTGAAGCTGAGAAGCAATACAGTTTCGGCGACCTTGAATGTGTGTTGAGAGGCTGATCGTGAAGAGGCAATTGTGCGTGGGAGTTGAAAGCAGGAGCTGTCGTGAGGGCCAGAAAGAGACGCTGAGCTGCTTGTGCGTTATCTACGTGAGGAGCTGAGGAAGCAACTGTCTCTTACACTTTCACTCTTCACTGTTCCTTTCTTATCCGTTTTCATGGCTTTAATTCCTCAATGTTTTGCATTCATAGCTGAAATGTGGAGTAGCTAAGTGCTTTGTTCTAGGATTATTTTGAACCATTGCATGGATTAAGAATTGATAATACTCTCTTTAGTGATTAGTGATAATTATATGTTAATTTTATCTTGTGTTTAATGCTTCTAATTGATTGGCCACCACTTAGATTGATTTGTCCAATTAGATTAAGCTTGAAAGTGTTAATTTAATTATAGGACTTCGATAAAATTATGCTAGATTTGAAGTTTACCTAATCAAATGGATGGTTTGTTAGTAACATAGAGATATAGTTATTAACCTAGCATTGTCATATTAAAGTTGTTGCGTAATGACTATTTTCCTTTAACTGTAGCAAGAGATTGTGCATGTGAAAGGAGGATATTAATTTGGTTATGACTTGAGAGAGCTTAATCAATTGCTTTTTGAACCTTAGACAAACATATAATGTCATTTAATCACTAATAGAGTTGTACGTATTTGATTCTCATGAATTGCAATGGTGAAAAATAATCCTAGGTATCTCTAATCGTTGAATTAAAACTCCAATTTGTCTTTCTCATTTTCTTTTGGTAGAACTTTAGGACATTATTACTCAATTGATCCACTCAACCTAATTAATCACATAATTGCATTGATTATCTAGTTTATGCGTTAGTCCTCGTGGGAATGATATTTTTATACTACTTGCGACCCGTACGCTTGCGGTAAGCTACAAGGCGAACAACAAGCCTTTACAATCAAGGAGTCACACTCCCCCTCACTATTTGCAAGAGAACAGAGACCTTCACTCTCTGTTATCGATAAACTCGCAGCCCAAAAATCTCAAGGCCCCGACCTTGAGTTTCCTCACATAATACAAATATTAATGACAAGTTTAAACTCTCTGAAGAGTATATTTGATAATCACTGAAGCTCACTTAAGAATTTGAAATATGATAGAATGTACAGTCAGTAAGAATGAATAGCAGCGTTGTTCGTCTCTTCTTTCCGTCTTCAATACTTCTCTATTTATAGTTGAAGTCATTCAATGTGTTCGTTAGAGAGAGCCAAATGTCCGTTAATCAGAATTGAATAGCTATTGTCTCTGGTTGGTGTGCATTGAATGTGGCAATAAATGTGTTTGTTTGATGATGGTGGAGTCTCTAAGTATTTAATTTTGATCTTGTCTGTCGGAGATCTTCTGCAGTCACACTTATACCTGATTCATAGGTTAGTATACGTGCATTTATGGTGGCAGGTAACTTTCAAAAGTTAAGACGCGAATAAGTAAAGATTTGGTAAAAGGTGAAGTTCAGTGTCAGACGCTGTTGTCAGATAAAGGTAGGACTCGAGTTCAAGAATTCTCATAACTCGAGTTCTATTTCATGAGTTCTGAGTAATTTGAAAAGTCATGTTATGAAACTTCAAGTTTTCTCTATTCAAGACTCAAGTTTAGAAAACTCTAATTTGGAAACTCGAGTTTATAATGAAAGTTTCATAATGTAGTTTTAGAACTTTTGTTTGGAAACTCGAGTTCAGAATGCAAGTTTTGAAAGCACGTTATGGAACTTGAGTTTAGAAGAATTGTAACTTGAGTTTTATAACATAGGGTTGAGAAAGAACACAAAACTCGAGTTTTCTAAATCATGGAACTCGAGTTGTTAAAACTCTAATGTCAAAACTTTCAGTTTGCAATTCAAGTTCTGTAAAACAGTTGTAAAACTCGAGTTGTGAAATTTTGGAACTCGAGTTCTGATGCAGCAAGGTCTTTCACAGTGATTAAAAGCTCGAAACTCGAGTTCTGTTGACATGGAACTCGAGTTGTCACAACTTGAAGCTGGAAACTCGAGTTTGTATTGAAAGTTCTGGGAAAACTCGAGTTCTGCAAGACTGAAACTCGAGTTGTGACTCATGAAGTTCCTAGACATAGATTTTTAAACACAAAACTCAAGTTTTGTGAAGGTGGAATTCGAGTCTTATAACATATTTTGAAAACTTGATTCTAGAAAAGTACCAAACTCGAGTTTTGAACCTGAAGACCAAAATTTCAGATTTTTCAAAGATATTCGTGAATATTTCCAAATCCTGCCATATGAACTTTTAAATGCGATTTTGTTATCATCAAAACAAAGGCATCAACATGTATGATCAAGGTACATGTGACATATTCAAATATAACATTATCATGCATATGGCCATAGCAATCAAGGTCACATATCATACACAAAAAAACAATTTCATAATAATAGAATAATGCACCATTCACAATAAGTTCAAAAATGGTTTAGAAGAGTTAGTAGTCTTGCTACCTCAAGATCTTAGTTTTTCCTCTTTTACTTTAGGGCTCCCTTGAATAACCTTCCAAATGTGCTCTTGAAGGTCTCAACATCCAAAAGATCATGCCATAATATCCACATGAATATCCAATCATCATAATGCAAGAAAACTTGTAAAAACACAATAAAGCTTCCTCTTGCATTTTCAAGACCCTTACAAGTTTAAGACTTGATTTTTATGGTCCTTAATGCTTCTTAAATCCCTTTCTTATTTTTACCCTACACAAAACTTCATTTTGGAGCCATTGGAAGTATTAGAATCATCAAAATCACATTCCCTCTATTTCTTTTGATTTTTCAAAAAACTGTCCAAAAGAGGGAAGTTTGGATTTTTCAACTTTTCCTTTCATATACATGTATATTCTTGCTTTCCAACCACTTTTTATGTATTATACAACTTAAATACATCTTCCCTTTAGGCCAACAAAATTTGGGCAGCACCTCCCCATATTATTAAGTTTCCCATAATTTTCCTTTCATTTAGTAAAGGTTTATGTTTCAAATATAAATAATACTTCCATTCATTAAGATAAGGTTATATCAAATATTCAAATTGTTATTTTGTGGCTTGATTTTCCATGTATTAAATAATTTTTTTAATACAAATTAATGTTAGAATGGTTGTCACCCAAGAGGGGGTGAATTGGGTGTCTCAAAAAATTTCTTTTCAAAACTCAGTTGATCATAAAATTCAAACCATGAGTTAATCAAAGACTGAAGTATGAAAACATATTGTATACATGAAAATCAATATACGTTAATGAAGTTAAAAGAACTATAGGCACACAACAATTTATCTTGGTTTGGTCCTCTCTGACCTACGTCCAATCCCCAGAGCACCTCTAAGATTTTCAATCCACTATACCATCAAAGTTTAACCAGGTACTTGGAAAATGTAATATCTGCATTTCTGTAGCTTAAACTAAAGGCTAGACCGGTAAATTATGTGATGATCTAAGGTCCATATATAAGGAAAAATATAAAGGAAAATTCCTAGAGGAAAGAAAGATCATAATTGATTAAGTTACTAGTCTTGAAATTTTTAAGTAGAAATGACTAAAGGGCAAAATGGTCATTTGGCCTAAATAATAAGGGTAAAATGGTCATTTTGAATAAAATACCTAGGATGCTAAATGTGATCAAATAATAAGGACATTTTGGTAATTTGGTCAAAAGTCAACAAAAAGTCAAAGTTGACAAAAAATATCAAAGTCAACCAAGCGTAAGGTTGGAATTAAGAAAGAGTAGAAAGAGTGATGGCATTTTGGTAATTAAGAGAGAAGTAAGAAAGATAGTGGCATTTTCGTTAATATATGGAAAGTAAGAAAGAAAAAGGAATGCAATGGTATTTCTGTAATTAAGGATTTTTAGAGGAATAAAAGACTGAGAAATAATTATTTGAGGTAGAAGGAGTCCTCAAACTCCAAAAACCCAAACTGAGAAAAGTTTAGTTGGGTCCTAAAGTATTTAATAAAATTATTATCCAGTATCTGGTGCGGGCAGTTTCGAAGTACGAAGATCAACAGTACCCGAAAGCCCCGAAAAAGGATTTTATTAGAAAATTAATGACGGAAAATCCGGGAAGAATTTTGAGGAACGGAGAAGGGTTGGAGTATAAGGGAAAAATACAGAAATTTTCCATGCCCTTTAGTTAGATTTGCCGTCAGAAGCACATTTTACGGTGTCGCAAGCAAATCGGGGAATTTCGACAAGTACTAGGAAAACCCGGGAATGATTTAGATTAGTACATAATGCCACCTAGGCAAGGAAGCCTAGGGAATGATGCCACATGAGAGAGAAAGTTTCCAAAAAAGTAAAAAGATAGTTACCCGTGTAAAGGTTACTTTACGGAAATGCGTGTCATCGGATCAAGTAACTGGATAGGTAGAGGCCTAGTCAACCCAACCAGACTCCTAGGGGAAGCCAAAAGTCACTTTTTCAGCAAGCAATGAGACTAGCACAAGTGGCACACTCTCCACCACGTATAATCAAACTTGGCCTCCAAGAATCAATCTTATCCACACATTCATTTTACATGGAATTTTAAAAACACAATTTCTCCTCTACTCTCACATTTTGGCCGTTCACTCCCCTCTCTCTTTAGGTCATATTTTTTCTCCCCCAAGCCTTCCAAAAACGTCATTTGCAAGCTTCCAAGAAGAGGAAGAGAGCTAGCACACACAAGGTAACCATTCAAGCTCTCAAATCTTCATCTTTTCTCAAGCTAGCAACCTTCTACTACCTTCCTCTTGGTTTGCTTTCTTAAATAAGCCTCTCTTTTGGAAGATGATGGCTAGGGTTTCAAGAGATAAAAATGGAAAAGAGAAGGTTTTGAAGGTAGTAAATGGTTGCAAGTTCTTTCTTGAGTAGTAAAAGATAGCTTGATGGTTGTTGTTGGTTATTTTGGTTGTTGTAAAACTTATGGGAAGCTCAATATTATGGGGAGGTGCTGCCCAATTTCGTTTGGCCTAAGGGGAGATGTATTTGATTTGAACAATGTTATCAAAAGGGGTTTTGGAAGCAAGAAAACACATGGGTACATGAACAAAGTTTGAAAACCCCATTTTCCCTTTTTATTCCTGTTTTCGGTAAGCCTGGAAAAATAATAGGAGGACTGAGATTTTGATTATTTTGAGGCTTCCATTGGCTTTAGAATGATGTTTTGTGTAGGGTATAGTTAAGAGATGGATTTTAGAAGCTTAAGAGGCCATAAAAACCAAGTCTTGAACTTGTAGGACTCTCGAAAACATAAAGGGGGTTTATGGCGTTTTTACAAGTTTTATGGCATCTTGATGGTTGTATGTTTATATGAATATTATGCCATGATCTTTAGGGATTTGAGACCCTCAAGAGCACACTTGGAAGTGATCCAAGAGAACTTGGAGTTTAAGTAAAAAGGGTGAATGAGCTTTATTTGTATTAGTTTTCTACTTGAATTTCTAGAGTCTTAGTGTCAATTTTAGCCCATACATGACCCTTTTGTGCTTAATTTGAGATTAGGAGTTTTTGATTTGGGTTAGTGTGATTTTGGGTATATATGCCATGAATAATGATGTTATTGTGCTTAAATTCCATCATGAGCAAATGATACTGCCAATATTTGTTGTTTCATTTCAGGAACTCTGTACAAAAGGAAAGAGGAAGCAGCTCTAGAACATTTTGCCGCGGCGCAATTCAAAGTTCGCCGCGGCCAAAGTTCAATCAGCAGGCATGAACTCTTGGGAGAGGTTTGCCGTGGTGAAAATCACGCATCAGTACCAGATTTTTACTCCAGATGGAAAATAACCCGATCCAACTTTAGAGATCCAACCAAGAGCGGTTGAATTATGCCATTTTAGGGTATTTTTGTGGAGGTTGGAAAAGAGGCTGAAGAAGAGGCGGCAGGAGAGAGAAAGAGAGGCAAAATACACACAATTCCATTTTTCTTCATCTTCCATACACACACAAAACCCTACTCCTTCATTTTTATCACCATCTATCCATTTATCATGCCTCAATCATCTATACGGAGCTCAATTCTATCACCCATGAGGAGCTGAGCATCTCCATCCTCTTGAAGATGAAGTGAGCCGGAGTTCAAAGTGCCGAAAGGGGAGTATTTGCTTTCAATCTGTATTTACATATGATAGATTACTTGGATTCCGAGTTGGACTTTGTAATTTGTGTGTAAATAATTGGTCTCGGTTGAGCCAAACATGGATTATTGTGTATTGAGTTGTTTTGTGATTGACAAAGTAGAATGGAGTTCATTTTGCTTATTTAATGAAATCTTGTTGTCTCTTCTATCATCCTAGCTGCGCTTGGTTTTAAAGTCAACAATGTATGGAGTTGATTTTGTCACTTTGCGATTTTCGTACACACACTAAGTGTTCTTAAAGGATTTCATGAAATGGAGTTTATTTCATGAGATTCTGACCTGGCGAGTTGTTGGGGGTTTTTAATTACGAAACTTAGTGTGAAAGTCGATGTTTCCCTAATCCTTTGCGAACTATGATGGCACAATTTGTTTTCAAGAGGAAACCACCATCACATACCCTTTCACATTCAAATCTGTTTTACCCTCTTTTTCACCAGAAAATACCAAAAACAAGTTTTATTTTGTAATTAGTTTAGGTACGTAGCATAATTTGATCTGAAAATCGATTGCATTTGCATCACAAGCATAATCACAAGCTAAGGATTATTGGTACGTAATAGTAGCTTCCGGAGAGAACGAACATGGGGTTGTCACCGTACAATCCTTGGAAATCACAATTAATATTCCTGATCCATTTTCAAGGCTAACCAATGACCTAAGTTTACAATTTTTGGCTTAGTCGGATCAAAGGGAAAGCTAAGTAAAGGTAGCAAGACTACTAATCTCCTCTTATGTTTATGAAAATGAGTTGTGAATGTTACATGAACTTTTATGATGATTAAAGTGAATGATTTGTGTATGAAATGTGACTTTTGTGCTATGGCCATATGCATGATAAAGTGTAGCTTGATGTTTCACATGTTTATATGATCATACACATGCTTTAAAGTTACGTATGCACATTCACAATATTTTTTATTATGTAGTTTTGCCATTGGGATTCCCAAATCTCATTCCCCACCAACTAACCATGTAGGTGAAAGCTCAAGCAAGGGTAAGGAAAAAGTTATAGATGAATGAAGAAGATGCTCTTGCTTGCATGATTTTACGTAAATTTATGAGTTGCTAAACTCCTTTGAAGTTGTTGTGATTGTAACCCTAAACCTCTACAAAAAGTATCATGTGAATATGTGATGATGCATGCATGAAAATGGGCTAAAAGAAACAAGGAATGGTAAAGAAGTAGTCATGCATGTTAGAAAGGGGTTAATGAACCAAAAATTGAATTTCAAAGCTAAAGGGTTCCAAAGGCCTTGAAATACTGATCAGTTTCACGTGGGAAATAAAAATAGCAAACGGGCTCCAATTAAGTTGAAAATTTTCAATCAAAATCTTCATATCCTGAGCTTTAAAATGATATAAAGTTTACAAAATTTGGATGTGTATAATGAGAGATATGATTTTCCAAAGTTTAAGGGAAAAACTGGAAATCTGGAATTTGACCATTCGAGCAGTGCGTGATTTTGGAATAAAATGATTCAAATGGGCAAGTTTTTGGACCAATTAGTATTTTTACCCTATAAATCACTTAATAAGCTAAATTTATAAATTGGAATCACTCCATTTCGATTTGTTTAGAATTAATTATGATTTTTCAAAGTTGGGCAGAAATATGAAAAAGTGACATGTGAACAGTAACAATGTTTTTTTTTTCGCTTTTGAAAATTCAAGTTCACAATTTTTGGTCACTTTTTGATATCTAAGACCCAAGAGTGGTTCAAAAGTGATCTCATATGAGAAAATAGGGGAAAATAGGAGGTGTTACAGAAAACCATTACAATCACAATGTCAACACAAACACTTGTGAATCCCATTTCAAGTTTGTCACGGTGGGTACTTGAAAAATCCCATAAATGTTTCCCGACATTTATGAACCCACTCAAGTTTTCAATGTAGGTACTTGAGAAACCTTTACAAATACTCCCCCTTACCACATGTAAGGTTACACTGGGAATCACACTCCCTTTCAACTTCATTATAACAGAGACTCACATGCTCTGTTTTCTCAACTCAAACCTAGACCAATAATCTCAAGATCCCAATCTTGAGTTTCTCACAGAAATACAATGAGTTTGGATGAATCAATAAACTACTCTCTCAAAGAGTGGATAAATAAACAATGAAGCTCTCGGAGAAGAAAAATATCAGAGTCCTAAAGATATGCTCTGTTTTGTGTTCAGTGGCTCCTTCATCTTCTTTATCTCTTTTTCTCTATTTTGAATGTTTCTCATTTATAGCCAAGACTTCATTCACTAGCCGTTGCTTACAATTTGAATAGTCGTTAGAGAGAGAGGCTAGTGTCCGTTACACATTCTCTTGTGCTCTGTTTTTCAAACTTTTTCTATTCTGACAATATTTGCTCATCGAAAGAGAAAGAATAGCCGTTGGAATTCTGATAAAATGCGAGTGTTTGTTGATGAAGATTCATATGTTGGAAGGATATTCGATTCCATTCCACTATGCTTTGATATGCATTAATGGCTCTAGTACGTTGTATGTCCAACATCTGTGAATTTGTCCATTGAGAGTCCACGCTGGAGAGGAATTTAATGAACCCATTTCCTGAACTCAGTCAAAGCATAACGCATTTATAGGAGTAGGTAAAATTCAAATGAGCTAAGTATAAATGAGGAAAGATCTGGTAAACATAGACTCAGTTGTATCAGAGGTTCTGTCAGAGAATAGGGAACTCGAGTTCTCAACATCTCACAACTTGATTCCTAACACGTTAAGTTTAAAACCATGTAGTGAAACTTTTATTTGTAATTCGAATTTGTAGTAAAAGTTCTGAAGTATAGTTGAAAAACTTTTATTTGAAACTTCAGGTTTTGATATCAAGTTTTGAAGTCCAGTTGTAAAACTTCAAGTTATAGAAATGAGGACTCGAGTTCTAAAACGTATGAAAAAATGTTCAGTTGAAAAGGTCCTCGAGACTCGAGTTATGAATATCAGGAACTCGAGTTCTGAAAAACTTGCAGTGAGGACTCGAGTTTGAACATCGAGTTTTTGGACTGACAAAATTTTGCAAGACATGGAACTCGAGTTCGAAAAATAGAGGACTCGAGTTCTGTGAAGTTACCAAGTAGGGCCAAGGCCATTGGCTGTAAATGGGTTTTCACAACCAAAAGCGATTCATAAGGTAATATTCACAGATACAAGGTAACATTGGTTGCCAAAGGTTTTACTCAAGTGGAGGGAGTAAACTACAAAGAAACTTATTCTCCTGCATCTACAAAGGATTCCCTCCGCATTATCATGGCATTAGTTGCACATTTTGATCTAGAGTTGCATCAAATAGAGTTAAGACTACATTCCTCAATGGAAAACTTGAGGAAGAGGTCTACATGAAGCAACCTGAAGGGTTTATTGCAAAAGGAAATGAAAATTTGGTATGCAAGTTAAAGAGGTCAATCCATGGTCTTAAACAAGCTTCCGACAATGGTATTTAAAGTTTCATGAAGTTATTACATCTTTTGGCTTCATTGAGAATGTCATGGATGAATGTATATATCACAAGAATAGTGGGAGTAAGATCATATTTTTGAAACTGTATGTGGATGATATACTACTTGCAACCAATGATTTAGGACTCTTACAAGAGGTAAAATAGTTTTTATCTAGGAATTTTGACATGAAGGATATGGATGAGGCATCTTATGTCTTTAGCATTAAGATTCATAGAGATAGACATGAAGGTCTTTTAAGTTTATCTCAAGAAACCTATATCAAGACAATTCTGGAAAGATTCCGAATGGAAAGCTGTGATTCCAACATCGTTCCCATTAAAAAAGGAGAAGTGTTCAGTTTGGATCAGTGTCTCCATAATGATTTACAAAGAAAGAAAATGGAAATAATCCCTTATGCCTTAGTAGTAGAAAGCTTAATGTATGCACATGTTTGCACAAGACCTGATATAGCTTTTGATGTGGGTATGTTAGGGAATACCAAAGTAATCCTGGAATGAAACATTGGTTATCTGCAAAGAAAGTTTTTAAATACCTTCAGGGTACAAAACATTACAAGCTCACATATAGAAGAATAGACAATCTTAAAATGATTGGATATTCAGATTCTGATCTAGGAGGATGTGAAGATACAAGGATATCTACAACTGGTTATGTCTTCCTCTTAGCAAAAGGAGTAATATCATGGAGAAGTGTTAAACAAATACTTATGACTGCTAGTACTCGTGATGTTGAGTATGTAGCAGCTTTTGAAGTAAGTACACTAGGAATCTGGATAACAAAGCTGCAGTGGCCATTGCCAACAACAAAAAGAGTGGAGCTTGAAGTAGGTTCGTTGAATTAAAGTTTCTATCTTTAAAAGATAGAGTTAGTAATGGCCAAGTTTCGGTTGAATACATCAATACAAAGAAAATGCTAGCTGATCCTTTGACTAAACGTATGAAACCGAAAGACTTTGTTGTACATGTACCTGATATGGGGCTTAAGCCATTATATGACTAAAGAAGGTATGTGATGTGATGAATTTTTGTCTATTGTTATCAATCTTTTTGTTATTTGTATACATATATGTTGATAAGATTGATAAATATTAAGGTAGGAATTGAATAAACATTAAGGTTTATTCATAAAGAATTACCCCATTAGGCAAGGACATTACTTGTGATTATCGAAAACAATACTTGATCAATGAGGACTTATCGCCATAGTTCATGTAGTGTTACTTAAATGAACTTACTCACCAAATAATATTAAGTTGCGGGACAAGTGGGAGAATGTTAGAAATTTAATATATTGAGTATATATTATTATATTTATTTAGATATATTATTTTAATATATAAATAAATATCACTGGATGTGTCCCGCATCATTATTTGGATTACGGATTAAAGAGTTGCGTTTAGAGGGTTGTTTCTGGTCGTTGAAACCTTTTAGAGAGACTTGATGGGAGGCTATATAAAAGGGAGACCATGACTCATAACATATACGCAAAAAAAAAAATGTTTGTTCAATTACGAATTCCCTGGCAAGGTGACAGTGTTTCAATAGTCCATCACCGTGCCAATATTCCCGTTCAAAAGAATTCAAGACAAATCTCAGATAATACACTATGGCAAGAGGTACGCAAGTCTTCCGCTACAAAAATCTGTTATGTAGAACAATCTGTGGTAATATTGCCACTGTTTTGAGGTTCCTAAGATGATAAATTTGTGGCTCAAGTGTCAGAGTTAAGAAATAAAGTGGGAGAATGTTTGAGAAATATAGTTATCATTGGTTTAATAAAGGATCCTATACTAAATAATTGTGGATGTTTGAGGATCTATTTTTTGATTGAGGTTTTGAGTATATATACACATGTGTATTACTTGATTGAAGATGAAATGTTATTTATTGGTTGAATTGTGGAAGTTTGGATTGAGAGATGAAATGGGTTAAGGCCTAGAATTTGTTATTGTTGGAAAGGATAATAATTTTTAGGAAAAATGTTACAATCTGTTGAAGACATAGTGAAGTAATGACGTAGGCAAGGATGTTGGAAATGGAACTTAAATTGAGGTGCGCTGATATAAAATACAC
>JANTPZ010148169.1:0-21404 GCA_025593235.1 Vachellia pachyceras | reverse complement strand
TAAGTACTAGTGACATGCATTCAGTAGTAAAGGAAATTCCAGCAATGCTATGTATGAACGCACCATCATAGCCATAGACCCTTCAGGTTTGTGAGGGCGAAAAATGCATGGAATATCCTCTATCTCCTTACAACATACATCTGAGGTATGCCTTAACATGTTGAGGGTTTTCCTGAAGATAACGTCTTCAGTCTCTCTAATTATGCGAGGTACAGCTGCCTGTTAGATCATAACTCGTATCAGTCAGATACAATCAAGAAGCCAGTCATCAGATAAGAAGGAAAGAATCGTGCAAACCAAAAGATAGAAACCTGGATGAAGGTAGCTGGACCGCCCAAGAGATCAAAATACTTCTTTATTCTCTCAACAACCTGCATAATTGAACATCGGATTGATGGCATCAGATAAGAAGGAAAATGTCTTTAAAGCCTTAAGCTATATCTTTCAACTATAAAACTTTTCTATTTTCAACCATATGACAACAAAAGATTATCTTAACCAATTTTGAACACCAATTTATTACCATATTGTGAAGCTAACAAAGAGGAGAGAACATGAACAAATAATAAAGAAATGCCAATCCCCCTCTAAATCATGGAAAAAAAACATTAATTACAGACAGACTCATATTTGCAGTAAACTTGTTCATATACCATGGGATCAATATTGAAGCCCATGCAGGTTAAAGCTTAAATTCCAGGATTACAATTAGTTACAAGTGTTAAAAAATGTGTTAATCACAGTGAAGATGGAAACAAGAGAACCTTCGGTTTCCTATAAGTGCGACAAGGATCACTTGTCACGAACCAACCAAGTCTCCATCCCGGAACTATCCATCGCTTAGATAGGGACCCAAGAGTGATAATAGGAATATCAGATCCAAAAACTCCCATTGGCACAAAAGGATTGGCTCCAAATGCAAGATGACCATAGACTTCATCAGCAATCACAACAGTTCCAAGCTTCTTAGCGGTTTCTGCAATCTAAGAGCAAAACACAAACCGTTCAATAAATAGTATCGTTTTCTGTTGATGCTGCCAATTCTAGAAATGTCTTGTCTCACTTATTTCATCTGAAGCCCAATCTTAGAACGCTAACCTTCTTTAAATGATTGTAACTGTACACATTTCCACAAGGGTTTCCGGGGTTTATAATCACCAACGCAATTGTGTTCTGATCTGCTAAACATTCAACAGCTTCCAAATCAACCTCCCAGCCTCTCTCAGGAAGAAGATCATAATGGCGAACTTCTACTTGTCTGAATGCAGCAGAGAGATCATAGATTGGGAAGCCTGGTCTCGGAATCAAGATGTTTGCTCCGGGGCGAGCAAGCATTGACACTGAAACATCTATAGCTTGGGTGCATCCACAAGTAATAAAAACATCCTCGGACGTTAACTTGTAGGGAAGATCACGGGACAGATATTCAGCAATTGCTCTGTCACCAAGAAGTAATAAAAACGTGATAAGGAGAAACAAAAGCCCATACAATCTGTTTCAAATTCTTTTAAAACCCGATTCACATTCTCAGACATCTTTGTTAGTTATTCACAAACTTGGAGAACAGAAGCAAAATTGTTGAATAATACATTGCCACCTGTAGGTTTCGAGTCAGCTGCAACAGCAAGAAGAATATACTGGAGGGAGACCCATTGGAAAGACCAATCCTTGACTTATGTCAGCAATTAATTTAGCATTTATTTACTTTATATAAGATGTGTAGCATTAATCATGAACAGAATGGTAGAGTTATTTAAATATCCCACTGATAGAGTACCATGTTTAGTAGTTTATTTTAATTATTTAATTTTAATCATTTATATGTAGCGGGTCAATTTGTGGAGTCTATTAGCAAGGAAATAGGGACATTAACTTGTTGTTAGTGAGTGCGTAGTTAGTTGTTTAGTTAGTCCATGAGTTTAGGAGAGGTAGTTTCTAATTCTGATCCTATAAATATCCCAGTCATGGGTAAGCAAAAACATCGATGAAATGAATTTATGAGTATTATTTCTGAGTAGGGGAGATTCTCCTTTCCTTTTGACTTCTTTTATCTCCCATTAAGTGAGATTGTTGCCTAATGAGAGAAATTAGAAGAGTTTGATGAGTTAACTTATCACCCACCAACTTCAAAGGGGAAGGACAAGTTAGAGCCTGAAGGGGAATAAAGCCACAATGAAATCTTAAAATACTTGTCAACTGGTCCCAAAAAAAGAGTCAGTGAGTAGCAAAAGAGTTCAAATTGTCTCTATACGTAAAATTTCAAAAATTAACAGCTAACTTAGACAGCGGTTATCTATAAAGTATCACGTTAACAATCATAATAAAGAAAGAATGGACGCGTCCAAAGCAATTTCTAAAAGCAAAAGAGACAAAACTCAGCAGACGAGAAACAGAAACACGAAGATTATTGAAGAGCGAGAAGAAATCGAAATCCACAAAATAGGTAGTCAATGAAATAGAATTACATTCTCGCTTGGAGAAGACCAACGGTGGGAGCATAGCCATTGAATTTCTGAGATTGAAGCGCATCAACGACGGCTTCCTGAGCAACATCAGTGGTGTGGAAGCAACTATAAATAGTAGGGTCGCCCATTCCCAGAGAAAGCACTCTCCTTTCTCCACCATTTCCGTCAGCGCTTTGCATTAGAAGGCTGAGAATCCCTTTAATGGTGATGGTTGAAGCAGTTTTTGCTTCGTGGTTCACGGATGCCTCATTTTCCATGGCTAATCGGAATCTATCTCTGTAGCTTCTGGAAGATGCTTCGGAACAATATGGGCTTTGTTCATTCACAGTTTCACTCAAAGGAATGGAAGTCGGAGGAAGAAGAGGGACTTGGCTATCTAATATAGAGACGGAAGAGTGATGGGCATGTTGTGAAATGTGAAATGTGAACTGTGAATAAGAATTTTATTTTCCATAGCCACAGGGTTTTTCTTCTCTGATTGAATCAAATTTGGCGGCTACTTCCATCTGTACGTGTCCGTTTACAGGATGCATTTACCAGCAACTATTATTTGTCCTTCTTTGAAAACACCGTTGCCAGAATATGATACGTGAGTGGAGATAAAATCATCTTAAAATATAAAACCATCTCGAAATCTATAAAAACCATCTTGAAATCGGTTAAACCATTTAGAAATGTGTGAACTCATTTCTTCCGATGGAATTCCTTTCTCCCAACGGAGTTTCCAGACATACAAGTTAACTAACTTCCTCACAAGCTCCCAGTGTAATATTTTGAAGAAAATAATTAAACAGAATTGTTGATATCTCAGGCCAGAAAAAGCATATATAATTTATAAATTATATAATAATCTCTTTTCATGAGTTCCAAATTTAGGAAAACATATAATAATTACATAATAATATCTTTATAAATTATATAGAACTATAAATTACCAAAGGAATATTAATATATCATACTCCATAGCCTATATAGAAACACACGCATCCAGTTATACTCCTTTCGTTTCAAAACAATGGTGACTGTAGTTCTTTGTATTTCTTTAAAGTTAATATCACTTTTTTCTGTCAATTATATTAAAATGATAAAAATTATATTACCCTAATACTTAATATAAGAGTTAATTGAATTTTTTTAAGATTGAAAAAATGAAATAAATTACTTGATCATAATATTAATTTTAAAATAGTTATATATCATTAAATTAAGTCAAATAAATTAGTTTTAAAAAATAATAAACATATCAATTAATTAATTTAACTTTGGCAGTAGTATTAAATATCAAATGGGCAAAAAAAAAGGTATTAAGTATCTATATATTATATTTAAAGTCAACGTCATATAATCTGATAGGTAAGAATATACTACTAATAAAACATATGTACATGGAATGACTAAAGAAAGATTTGAACATCATTTAGCAAAAGATGCCTCAGAATTTTGAGTGAAACAGGAGAATATTGAGTAAATTATTTTTCTGATTCAATGATGCAAAAATAAAAATTAGTCTATTTATTAATTATCGTACTTTTCAATTATAAAGTATAACTTACTTATATGAGGTATGAGGCTATTTATTAATTCTCATACTTTGCATTTATAACGTATAACTTGCTTATGATGCACGGATCGAAGATGATGATGAGTTGCGTAAAAATTTGGAACCCGTAAGTGATAGTGTTTGGGAAAGTTTCTCAACACCCCAAAAGTAAGTTTAACAGTATTTTTTCGTAAAACAAGATAATCTCCTTCACACATTTACCTCGTAAATGGTAAAAGTACTTCTACACCACTTTACCAAACATGTTCAAATGTCAACTTAAAAAAAATGCAAGAAAAGCTTGTCCGAAACTAACGTGAATTATTTTTTACGGAATTTAAGATAAAATATAAATTTTGTATAATAAGTTTTTAAAAAAATAACTTTTACAGATTACGAGATAAAGTATAAATTTTGAAAATGTGATTATGTTTGGGAAGTTTTGGTGAAAATGGTTTTTACGGATTCCGATGCAAAAAATAAGCAAGAAAAAGGAAATAGAAAGAAAGAAAATGAGAAAAAGGACAATTTATTATGAGAGAGTGTGTAATTTAATAAGAAAATAACTTTTTCAGAATCTAGATTGTGAAAAAAAATGAGTATTTGGATAAAATTTAAGTTTTGGAGCAAACCTAAATTTTATGATAAAACCTAAGTTTTAAAATAGGTTCCCAACAAACCCTAAAAACCTATTTGTATTAACGGCAAAAAGTATACTATGATGTAATTTATAATTTACAATGTAATATATAAAATAAATTTTATTTCAATTTATTTCTCCGTGATTTTCCAACGTCAAAAACAAATAGAAACTATTTAATACATATTGGGCTTGTTTGGAGAAGCGTTTGACTTTTTCAAAGGCACATTTAACAGTATTTTTGTGTAAAATGAGATAATCTCATTCATATATTTACCTCAACTTGTGTAAAAGTACTTCTATACCGCATTTCCAAACACACATGTTAACTGAAAGCTCCATGCAAGGCAAGCTTCCGAGCGCGAATCTCTGAGGCAGCGATAATTGTTGAATTTAGTTAAAAAAAATACTATATAGTTAAATGATACAACATCACAAACAACAACAAAATTGGCAGACGAAGCGAAATTATAATTAAAATGATAATATATTAAGAATATGATATATAAGTATATTTGATTAGAGAATTTAATATAATGTATATAATGAATTTGATCCACTACAAAACAACTCTCAAAATATTAATATTTTTGGAGATTTAAATTACAATTTTTCAGTGAATTTAATAAATTAGAAAAAAAAACTTGTTCCACGGCATTCCAAAATGCAAGTTGGCCACCTGACCTCGTGTTTTATCAGTTGACACGTGTTCATCTGCTGCCTCCGTGATCACGGGCCACACCTCCCCTTCCGGGTTTTTTTAAAAGATTTCAATGATCAATATTATGTGTTAATTTTATTCTCATTTAACTTTCAAAAAACTTGTTGTTGTAACTCCGTGGAAAGCGATGGAGAAAAATGCTCTGCGACCTTCCGGTAAGAAAGCCTTGCCGTTTTCTGCATCTCACCAAGAGGAAGAACTTTACAGGCACTCTAAAAAAGTGAAAAATGATGCTAAGCACGCTGGAGCAAATGTTCTTCAGGATCAATGGCCTGGATTGGGTAGCAAATCTAGTTCTTATCATCAGGGAGCTCCTTCCTTCGTGGAAAAACTCAAGGGGAACTATGGAAATGATGATATGTCTGGTCCTGAACATGAAGAGGAAGATATGATTTCTGAAGACTCTTTATCGGATGACTGTGGTGAAGGAAATGAGGAACCTATCTGTATTACTGAGGAGGACCCTAATAGAAATTTTCCTACTTTCTCCTTCTCTGCTAAAATGAAGAAGAGGCTGTATAAGGCAATATAACTCATCATAAAGAGGCTTCAAAGAGACAAAGTGCATGGACTTGGGCTTGATTCCTAATTTCCTACTGCCACTCTCCATTCTTTTCCTCTCTCCGTTTTCATTTCACTTTATCTATTCACTGCTCTGTCTCACACTCACCAGCTTTTTTGAGGACAATTCTGTTTTTTTTTTCTTTCTGATTTTCCCTTTTTGATTCCCACCTCCAAAACTCAGGTGGACATTCAACTACTGCATCGATCCTTAACTTGTGGTGGTTTCCATAGGGAGTGCAAAATCGCATGGTATACTGGGAAGGCAAGATGGTCCGTCACACCAATACATATATGTAAATTATAAAGAGAAAATAATTAAAGAGAATCACCAGTACAACACGATTTTAGAAAAGTGTCATCTGTAGTCACATTGGTATCCTTTGGAATGATATTTTCCGACATGTAGGAATTAGACACTGGTCTGTTTGTGAAATTTGAGAGATCTGTAAAACATATACCATATTGAGATTCAAATCTTTGTATCTGCAACGACTTATTCATTCGTTACAAGTATGTGTTTATGTGTGTGTGTGTGTGTGTGTGTGTGTGTTTGGTTACCTTATTATTCATTCGTTACAAGTATATACCCCGTATTATTCATTCTTTTAATTTTATTTTTTTGGGACTTGAGGTTTGTGATATTAATCATCTTGTAGGTTTGGTGTGGTTCTCGTGTGTGACATTGTTTGGCATGCCATCTCCTTCTCTTTTTCACTCCACCAGCTTTATTCATAAGTTACGTGAGTACTTAATCAATTTGTCCAATGTCCATGCATCTGTGCCACTTGTGCCAGGTAAATCCTTTTAGCTTTAAATATTGCGAAAGGTGTCTATTTTATTGAGTATTTAATTTGTCCACATATCTGTGCCACTTGTGCCAGGTAAAATCCTTTTAGCTTTAATTATTCCCTGTCCGGAGACTTTGGACGCGAAAGGTGTCTTACCATATATACTCTCTCCAGAGTTATTTTGTTTTCCAATCTTTGCTCCTCTTTAGGTAAGAATTTCTATTTTTGGGTCTGCAAAGAATCAGCAAAAGCAATCACCAAAGTTCTCTCTAATTCAATTTTGTTACTTTGAAGATTTCTAAATTGTGAAGGAAAGGTGGTGAAGTACTCAATTAGCTACGGATAATTTGTAAAGAAGAGAGAAAGAAACCGAAAGAATCGCCCAACGTGTAACTGCAACATATCCATGAACGTCGTCACTTTAGAATGAATCTTTCTCCACACGTAGGAATTAAAAGCTGCTCCGTCTGCATCATCCCCTCTCTTCCTTCTCTGCACCTACCACCGGCGAGACGGAAAATGCTTTCCGCTTTTAATAATTCCTGTGAGATCGCATGAACAAGAAACGTATTGAAGCTATGAAAATAATATAGGGTACATTAATGTTAATATAAAAGAGACACAATTTAATAGGTAAATAAGCATTAAAAATTTAAATTTTATTTAGGTTGAGCAAACCAAAATACGAATAATGAAAATATAAATTTAAATGAACTAAAATATTAGTCCTAATACGCTAGCAAATATTAATTGATACAAGTAACCAAAAGTGTCCAATCATTTCTTCAAGTTTTAGAGTATGTTTGTACTCGAATAAATATATTTTAATTTTAACTTGTTAATTTAAAGTATAAAAAGATATAGTGTCTCCCGATCATCTACAGCCATCTCTCAAATAAAATTATTATTCCTTAAATATATATTTAAAATGTATTAACTAGAACAATTTTACTCTAATATGATTATATGAGCCCCAAAGATATATTCATATCCTAAAGGTAAATTAGAATAAATTCTAATATCATATTACTCAGTTTAAAGGTCATATTAAGATCACTGTCTCGAGATTAATTTAAATTTTGCATATTCATACTTAATGTTGACACTAAATAGATAATAAAATTTAAACAGAATAAACACAATTAAAATTAAATATAAATAAATGGTTTAAACATATTCAAACTCTTAAATTAATTCATAAATATTCTAGATCTAAAGAAAATTAAATACACATGACTTTAATCAAGTTGATAATAAGAACCAAGAAAAAGATAAAGAATAAGAAAATAAAGGAAGAGACAAAGGCGATGATGATGAACCCTCCTGAGTATGTCCTCAGCGTTGCGTATTTCTTCCTTTCGTGTGTTCGCTGCTCCGCGTGTGTTGAGTTCTGTGTGTCTATCTTGCGTAAGGCACCTCAGCGTTTTATTTCTTCCCCCGCAGGCCCGCACAGCTTATGCATATACATACGTGCGCGCGCGCGCGCGCGCGTGTGTAACGCGTTGCTCCGTATGTATAACCTAATCTTTCTCTTGTTTTTTCCTCCCAGCTGTCATCGTCCAAACTTGCTCTTTTTCTTTTTTATCTTTAATTTTTTTTCTTGAATTGTAAAGATCTTTTCTATTCATTACTTCTTTTAAAAAAATAACAAAATAAAAAAAAATAAAAAATAAAAAAAAATCTTAAAAATTTTAAATTATTATCTACTATAACTTAATGAATCCCTAAGATAATGTGGCATTTAATAAATTCACTATTTTAAACTTAAAATTTTTTAAAATTATGTTAATAATTCTTTAAATATATCAAAAATATATTTCAATCTACTAAAAATTAAAGAGTTATCGTGTATCTAGCTACTGTCTATACTATAAAAGATATGAGATGGATTTAATTTACGGCTCTTTTGCTGCACTTTACTTTCTTTATTTCTTTCAACCTTCATTCTATTTAACGCTGTCCCCACCTACTAATCTTTTTCAGTTCTGAAGCTAACCAAAGTAATCTCGTATTCATTCTTTTTGTTAATGCGTTGTGAAAGGGCCGAGTTTTTGGTATAAAATAACACAACCCTGAATGGGGATCCAATCAAGTGGTGAACGTACATTACTGCGGTCATCACAATTATCCATCACTATTGTCAAACTTGAACATATGGATCGTATGGATGATGCATTATTGTACCAGTTCACATTCACAGGTGCCTGGGAAAAGGTGGTGGAGTTATACGAAACAAAACCAGAGGTTCAGGACAGTGTGATCACGAGCTCAAAGGACACCGCACTGCACATGGCCATTAGTGATGGCAGAGAAGAGGATGTGGAGAAGCTGGTAAGATCAATTGTCAACAACCAGAACCAAAAAGCTCTTAAAATGAAGAACAACAGAGGCGAAACCCCTCTGCATCGGGCGGCCACCAGGAAGTCGGTGACCATGTGCAAATGTATAGTGAAAGCAGGGCAAGATATGGACCTGGATTTGCTGAGCATCACTAACAAATGGGGCGAGACGCCCATCTTCACGGCGGCTCTTTACAACCGGAAGCCTACCTTCATCTTTCTCCACAGTACTGCAGCAGAAGCATACCCACGAGACCCAGAAAAAAAATATCAATTCCTTAGAAGAACCGACGGTTCTGGAGATAGTGCCCTTCACTCTGTCATTAGGAGAGAGCATTTTGGTGAGCATCCATCGATCACTCATCTCTAGCTATTGCGTTTCTTTGATGATATGTTAATCTGATTATTGTGTTGTATTGTTAACATACATACACCTGCAGATTTGGCATTCCACATGATCAAAATGTACCCAGATCTAGTGGGAAAATCCAATGTGAAGGGAATAACTCCTCTTCATGTCCTTGCCAGCAAACCTTCTGCCTTCAGAAGTGGCCTGAGCCTCTCCTGGTGGAAGCAAATCATATACTACTGTAAGCATACCACTAACACTGATTCATATCATCTTTGTAACTAAAGCATCTTATATATAGCTAGTATTCTTTCCAGGAGAAAAAATAACATAAAATTAATTGGCAGCTTTAGCCGTATGTATTGCTAATTAATAACTTGAGCCTTTCTGCAAATAATTGTTGCTTTTTGGAGGAAAGGTGTCCGTGTGGATCCGCTGAAATATGATCCGGATTTTACTTCATTAGCTTCCACAAAATCAGCTGATAAGGCAGCGGAACCCAAGTGCCCGGCCCCTGATAACTACCTAACATGTTGGCAGTTCCTCTGGGGTTGCTACTCTGGTAATTCCAAGTCAATGCAACAGCTCCAGATTTCTCTTAATTAGTAATTAAGTTTTCATATCATGTGCTTTCCTTTTCAAATCAATTATCCCTTTTATATATAATCACAAACATATATGTGACAGTTCTCCGGAAAACTAAGGACTATATGTGGGGATCAGCCAAACCATCGGCCAACCAAGACGGTAAAAAAGCCAAAAAAGAATTCATTAATAAAAAGTTTAATGAATTTTGCTTTGATGTCTGATGTAATCATGCATTCTTGATCTGTTGGTGCGCAGGAAAGAAGAAAGGAGTGGATCCAGAGGCCCCGGATGACTCCTATGCTAATAAAAGTATTCCACAGAATTATACTACCTGTTATGAGCTTATGGTCTCTGCCTACCTAACTTTATTTCGCTTCTCTGGATTTGGTAAATATATATGCACACCCCCTTTTCATTCCTTGAACTCATGTGTTCGTCAAAGTTAAACTCATGTAACGGCACCCGTTTTGTATGAATTTAATTACTTGACAGAGAAGATAGTCAACAAAATAAGGGAAGAGAAAGAAAAGCATGAATGGAGCGTTCAGATATTGAAGGTGCTCATGGAAAAGCATAATGAAGCATACATTAATGACGGAGGAGACCCAGGAGAACAAGGAATCGGACAGGAGTTTGATCCCAGATTGCAAAATACACCAACAAAAAATGCTCAAGATCAAAAGGGTATACATATAGTCCACAGTTGAATTTTCTATAACTGATTTTTTGTAATAGTATTGGTGGATGAATAAATTTGAAAAGCAGGAAAGGATGGGGACGCAGAGACTCGAAGTGAGGAGAAAGAAACTTACACACAGCTGTTGGTGGCAGCCCAGAAAGGCATGATTGAAGTATTTAAGGAAATTCTATCCCAATTACCGGTGACCAACTACGATACCACATCGAAGGGCAAAAATATATTGCAGGTAGCGGTGGAGAACAGGCAGGCCAGGGTTATCGAGGAGACAGAAGGTTACACACCCTTGTTGGTGGCAGCCCAGAAAGGTGTAATTGAAGTAGTGAACGAAATTTTATCCCGATTACCGGTGACCATCTACGAAACCACATCAAAGGGCAAAAATATATTGCAGGTAGCGGTGGAGAACAGGCAGCCCAGGGTTATTGAGGCAGTTCAGAAACAAGTAAAAAGTGTATTAAAGCTTAATGTTTGGGCTGACCTTTGGGCTGACCTGATTGAATCGGTGGATGCTGATGAAAATACTATATTGCACTTGGCAGCAAAGTACAAGGGACCCACATTTCTTCCTTGGCAGATTCATGGCGCTGCCATGAAGATGCAATGGGAAATCAAGTGGTATGAGGTACGTAATTTACTTACTAAACAAGCATAGATACACACACACACGTGTATCTTAACGATGGAATTTGAACTGCAGTATGTGAAATCATTGTCGCCGCACCACTTCCTTTCCCTTAGCAACGCGGAAGATCAAAATCCGGAACAAATCTTCACTACAGGCCATGAAAAGATGGTTGATAACAGTATTCAATGGCTAAATAAAACGTCTGAATCCTGCTCAGTGGTGGCCGCGCTGGTTGCTGGAGTTTCCTTTGCAACGTCGAGCCAGGTGCCGGGCGGCACCAATGGCGAAACTGGAAAACCAAACTTGGAGCGACGGCCGGCATTTGAACTCTTCGCCATCACTTCACTTATTGCTCTCTGCTTCTCTGTCACTGCACTGATAATGTTCCTCTCCATACTCACCTCCAGAAAACTACCCAGAGATTTTAAGAAAAATTTACCGCTCAAGATTCTTCTGGGTTTAAGCTCGCGGTTTGTGTCCATTGCCTCAATGCTTATATCTTTTTGCGCGGCTCATTTCTTCGTACTTGAGGACAGATTCAAGACGGCAGTGTTCGCTCTGTATACCGCCACTTGTCTTCCTGTTTCCATCTACGCAATCGTACAGTTTCCACTGTACATGGATCTTTTGAAATCCATTATTACAAAGGTCCCCGAATCACTCGCTTCTGGTCATGTCTGATTGTATATTTTCTCTGCGTGTCTTTCTTTCGTTCTTCTTTTCCCCTCCAAATTGGCTTTTGTAATATTTGAACGTACATTTTCTGATCTTCAATAATTGCTGCCGATCGGAAAAGTAGTTGTGTTATTTGTGCTTGTTTGTTTATTCAGGGAGACTAAACCTCATTGATATGAGCAACCTCAATGTATGCTATTCGTCGTCGTTTTTAAAATTATATGAAGAAATCATTTAGGTAATGTTTTATGTAACAGTTAGATGTCATAGTTTGTATCAAAACTTAAATTAGTCTTAATTTTTTAAGAGAAATAAAATGTCATTCTAGAATTATCCACCTTAAAGAGTGATGAGCGAGTTCTATTTTCGAAAATACTTGAAGATAAATAGATAAGGACTTCCCTCTCGATTCTCTATTATCTTATAAATAGAAATTGTCCGGTGGATTGGTAGCATCTTATGAAAATTAATAATTTAATAAATAGAGATCGTCAATGATTTGGTTACCAAGCTGATTACATCTAGACCGTTCAGATTTAATTTGAGTGGTTCATGTTTAATTTTTTAAAAGTCTTTTTTTTAAAAAAGTTATTCCAACAAATGTAAAATAAAAAATTAAAACAATCTTTCAACTATGATTTTTTTAAAAATAATTTTTTATTTAAAAAACCACCATTTAAAAAAAAATTAAATTTAAACGTTTCAGATTTGATTAGCTCTTGTGGCATCTATTCCGTTACCAGAAAAGAGAAAGCTTAAAGTTTAGAAGAGAGAGAGAACGAATACCTTTACAAGGATGTTAATTTTGTAAATTTTTAAGATAGAAATTAAATTGTTATTTATACTTTAACATAAGTACAATCTGATCTCCTAGATATTTCAATAATTGTAGTAATATCCATTTATTTTCCTTTTCTGGCGGCTGGCATAATCGTGAAGCCATTGACGGCAAGCCTCGATCAACAATCAAAGACAATGACACATTGCTCAGTTGGTGGATAAAATCATCTCAAAGAACCCAAACTGGCAAGTCCATTATCATTAAAGAAAACATTTTTGTATATATAATTTATTTTGCTCATCAATTTTGGTCTTAAAGTCGTTGCATGCAGTAAGTATACTTACATAGATGCGTGTAGTCTTGCTATAGCTATGTGGCTTGTTTGGGTTTGATTATATTTATGTTCCTTTATAATTAAAGCATACTATGATCTGCTGTTCATGTTTCATTATATGAAAAAGGAGCGGATGCAGAAAACGTAAGTTACTGTTGGCAAAAAAAAAAAAACTCAAGTTACTACGGATTTGAAAATGTGGCGCCGCCAAATTATCGGACATGACATTTTTGTGAGACTACACACCTGTTCTATTCAGCCTTGGTACACACTCTCTCTCTCTGCATGATTATAATACTAGTTACGGACAAGCAGCCTTGGTACACACCTCTTTTACAGGTTTTAATCCTATGCTGAACGAACGTACGTACGTGGGGTTGTGTTTATTACATTACTCACAGGGTTACAGGATCTAGAGGATTTGAAAAGGACGAGGAAGAAGCACCTGTGATGTCGCCAAATACTGGATCAGCTTTTGGAAGTATAAACATGCATACGTTGGAAGTGGAAATGCCGTCCAAGGCTATACCTTACTTCGAAGTTCGAACTGTCAAAGAACAACGATTCCCCACACCTGGTCAGATGATGATCGATGATTACATACAAGGTTTTTTTTTAATTTTAATTAATTCACACCCATCACTAATTTCGTATAAGTTCGATGCAACAATGTATGAATCACCCAATTCTTCTTGGGCATCTGCTGCGCTGCAGCGCACTCCATCCCCTCTTCCAATCGGCCGCCAGGGGCTTTTTCCGTTTTGTAATCATTTGGATAAATAAAAATTACTCATTTTTAATTATTTAACTCCCTACATAAAAATTGTTTTAAATAATTTTATTTTAATAATAGTAATAATATCATACTTATTAGATGAAATTTCAGCATTAGGGTTTAAGATAAATATTAATTTTAGATATAGTGTAAGATGAGGACTTCCAAGTAATTATAAACATAGAGTTCAAATAGTAAATGTATGAGTTTAAAAGCAATAGACATTTCCTCATTTTACATTGACTCTGTTGGACAGTATTTAATTGGTCATGCTCCAGTTCAATTGCATCTATTTTCATTCGGCTGTATTGAGCCACAATATTCTTTTCTGCTTTTCCTTTTCTTCTTCTATTTTGCCGCCTCTTTAAAACTCAGACGCACAGTATAACTCATCATAAGGAGGCTTCAAAGAGACAAAGTGCAGGTACTTGGGCTTGATTCCTACTGCTAGTCTCCGTTCTTTTTCTCTTTCCGTTTCATTTCACTTTATCTGTTCACTGCTCCGTCTTACACTCATCGGCTTTTTTGAGCGACAATTCTTTTTCTTTCTTTCTGTTTTTCCCTTTCTGATTCCCACCTTCAAAACTCAGGGAGACATTCAACTACTGCATCGATCCTTAAAATGTGGTGGTTTCTATCGGGAGTGCAAAATCACAATGCATACGGGGAAGGCAAGATGGTCAGTTACACCAATACATATATGTAAATTATAAAGAGAAAATAATTAAAGAGAATCACCAGTACAACAGGATTTTAGAATAGTGTCATCTGTAGTCTTTTTAGCTTTATTAATTATTCCTTGTCCAGAGACTTTGGACGCTAAGGTGTCTATTTTATTTTATATAAAAAAGGAAGGTGTCTATTTTAATACCATACTCTCTCCAGAGTTATTTTTTTTCCCAATCTTTGCTCCCTTTACTTGTAACAAATCGGCATGGTAAGAATTTCTATTTTTGGGTCTGCAAATATTCTGGTATCGGCAAAAGCGCTCACCAAAGTGCTCTTTAATTCAATTTTGTAACTTTGAAGATTTCTAAATTGTGGAGGAAAGGTGGTGGAGTACCCAATTAGTTACGGATAATTTGTAAAGAAGAGAGAAAGAAACAGAAAGAATCGCCCAGCGTATAACTTTTACATATCCATGAACGTCATCACTTTAGAATGAATCTTTCTCGACACGTAGGAAATAGAAGCTTCTCCGTTTGCATCATCCTCTCTCTTTCTTCTCCGCACCTGCCACTGGCGAGACGTAAAATGCTTTCTGCTTTTAATGATTCTTGTGAGATCGCATGAACAAGAGAGGAATCTAGCTAGTGTTTATACTATAAAAGAGATAAGATGGATTTAATTTACGGCTCTTTTGCTACACTTTAGTTTCTTTATTTCTTCCAACCTTCATTCTAATTAACGCTGTCCCCACCTACAAATCTTTTTCAGTTCTGAAGCTAACCAAGTAATCTGGTATTCATTATTTTTGTTAATGTGTTGTGAAAGGGCAGAGTTTTTGGTATAAAATGACACAACCCTGAATGGGGATCCGATAAAGTGGTGAACGTACATTATTGCGGTCATCATAATTATCCATCATATAGTCAAACTTGAACAAATGGATCGTATGGATGATGATTTTCCTTCGTTTCCTGGTTTTCCGACATCGCCAGATTCAGCGGAGGGTGCAAGTGCTGAAGATGAATATACATTGTACCAGTTCACATTCAAAGGTGACTGGAAAGGGGTGGCGGAGTTATACGAAACAAAACCAGAGGTTCAGGGCAGTGTGATCACGAGCTCAAAGGACACAGCACTGCACATGGCCATTAATGATGACAGAGAAGAGGTTGTGGAGAAGCTGGTAGGATCAATTGTCAAGAACAAGAACCAAAAAGCTCTTCAAATGATGAACAACAGACGCGAAACCCCTCTGCATCGTGCGGCCACGAGAAAGTTGGTGACTATGTGCGAGTGTATAGTAAAAGCAGGACTAGAGATGGGCCTGGATTTGCTGGGTGTCACTAACAAATGGGGCGAGACGCCCATCTTCACGGCGGCTCTTTACAACCGGAAACCAACCTTCATCTTTCTCCACCGTGCTGCAGAAGGAGCATACATACGAGACCCGGAAAAGCCATATCAATTCCTTAGAAGAACCGACGGTTCTGGAGATACTGCCCTTCACTCTGTCATTAGGAGAGAGCATTTTGGTGAGCATCCATCGATCACTGATCTCTAGCTAGTACGTTTCTTTGATGATATATTAATGTGATTATTTGTGTTGTATTGTTAACATACATACACCTGTAGATTTGGCATTCCACATGATCGAAATGTACCCAGATCTAATTGGCAAATCCAATGTGAAGGGAATAACTCCCTTTCATGTCCTTGCCAGCAAACCTTCTGCCTTCAGAAGTGGCCTGAGCCTCTCCTGGTGGAAGCAAATCATATACTACTGTAAGCATACCACTAACACTGATTAATATAATATTTGTGATTAAAACATCGTATGTATAGCTAGTATTCTTTCCGGGAGAAAAAATAGCATAAAATTAATTGGCAGCTTTGGCCGTATGTATTGCTAATTAATAACTTGAGCCTTTCTGCAAAATGATTATTGCTTTTTGGAGGAAAGGTGTCCGTGTGGATCCACTGAAATATGATCCGGATTGTCCTTTATTAACTTCCACAAAATCAGTTGATAAGGCAGAGGAACCCAAGCGCCTCGTCCCTGATAACTACCAGACATGTTGTCAGTTCATCTTGGGTTGCTATTCGGGTAATTCCAATTCAATGCTACAGCCCCAGCTTTCTCTTAATTAGTAATTAAGTTTTCATATCATGTGCTTTCCTTTTCAAATTAATTATCCCTTTTATATATAATCACAAACGTATATGTGACAGTTCTTAGGAAAACTGACTATACGCTGGAACCGGCCAAATCATCAGAAAGCCAAGGCGGTAAAAAAGCCAAAAAGAATTTATTAATCAAAGGTTTAATGAATTTTGCTTTGACATATGATGTAATCATGCATTCTTGATCTGTTGGCGCGCAGGAAAGAAGAAAGGAGTGGATCTAGAGGCCCCAAATAACTCCTACACTACAAATAGTATTCCGCAGAATTATACTACCTGTTATGAGCTTATGGTCTCTGTTTACCTAAGTTTGCTTCGCTTCTTGGGATTTGGTAAATATATGTGCAAAACCCCTTTTCATTTCTTGCACCCATGTGTTCATCAAAGTTAAACTCATATAACGACACTCGTTTTGCATGAATTTGATTACTTGACAGAGAAGATAGTCAACAAAATAAGGGAAGAGAAAGAAAAGCATGAACGGAGTGTTCAAATATTGAAGGTGCTCATGAGAGAGCATAATACAGCATACATTACTGAAGGAAGAGACCCAGGAATAGGATCGATGTTTGATCCTAGACTACAAAATCGACCAATGAAAAATGCTCAAGATCAAAAGGGTACATACATGTATATATATAGTCCACAGTTGAATTTTCTATAATTGATTTTTAGTAATAGTATTGGTGAATGGATAAATTTGAATAGCAGGCAAGGATGGAGACACAGAGACTCCAAGTGAGGCGACAAAAACTTACACACCGTTGCTGGTGGCAGCCCAGAAAGGTGTAATTGAAGTAGTGAACGAAATTCTATCCCAATTACCGGTGTCCATTTATGATACCACATCGAAGGACAAAAATATATTGCAGGTAGCAGTGGAGAATAGGCAGCCCAGGGTTATTGAGACAGTTCAGAAACAAGTGAAAAAAGAATTAAAGCTTAATCTTTGGGGTGACCTGATTGAATCGGTGGATGCTGATGAAAATACTATATTGCACTTAGCAGCAATGTACGAGGGATCCATGTTTCATCCTTGGCAGATTCATGGCACTGCCATGCAGATGCAATGGGAAATCAAGTGGTATGAGGTACGTAATTTACTTACTAAACAAGCATGGTTACACACGCGCGCGTATCTTAGCGATGGAATTTGAACTGCAGTATGTGAAATCGTTGTCGCCGCACCACTTCCTTTCCCTTAGCAACAAGAAAGATGAAAATCCGGAACAAATCTTCACTAAAGGCCATGAAAAGCTGGTCAAAGATAGTGGTGAATGGCTAAAGGAAACATCTGAATCCTGCTCAGTGGTGGCCGCGCTGGTTGCCGGAGTTTCCTTTGCCACGTCGAGCCAGGTGCCCGGCGGCACCAATAGTGATACTGGAAAACCAACCTTGGAGCGACGGCCGGCGTTTGAACTCTTCGCCATCACTGCACTTATTGGTCTCTGCTTCTCTGTCACTGCACTGATCATGTTCCTCTCCATACTTACCTCCAGAAAACTACCCAGAGATTTTAAGAAAAATTTACCGCTCAAGATTCTTCTGGGTTTAAGCTCGCTGTTTGTGTCCATTGCCTCAATGCTTATATCTTTTTGCGCCGCACATTTCTTCGTGCTTGAGGACAGATTCAATACAGCAGTGTTCGCTCTGTATACTGCCACTTGTCTTCCTGTTTCCATCTACGCATTTGTACAGTTTCCACTGTACATGGATCTTTTGAAATCCATTATTACAAAGGTTCCCGAATCACTCCCTTCTGGTCATGTCTGATTGTATATTTTCTCTATGTGTCTTTCTTTCGTTCTTCTTTTCCCCTCCAAATTGGTTTTTGTAATATTTAATTTGAACCTACATTTTCTGATCTTCAATAATTGCTTCCGATCGGAAAAGTGGTTGTGTTATTTGTGCTTGTTTGTTTATTCAGGGAGAGTATAAACCTCGTTGATATGAGCAACCTCAATGTATGCTATTCGTCGTCGTTTTTAAAATTATATGAAGAAATCATTTAGGTAATGTTTTATGTAAGAGTTAGATGCCATAGTTTGTATCAAAACTTAAATTAGTCTCATTTTTTTAAGAGAAATAAAATGTCCCTCTATAATTATCCACCTTAAAAAGTGATGAGCGAGTTCTATTTTCCAAAATACTTGAAGATAATTTGATAAGGACCTCCCTCTTGATTCTCTATTATCTTATAAATAGAAATTGTCAAGTGGATTGATAGCATCTTATGAAAAATAATAATTTAATAAATAGAGATTTTCAAGGACTTAATTCTCTTACTAAGCAAAATACTTAGTAGGGAGAGCTGAATGCATCTAGACACTTATTGGTCTCTGCTTCTCTGTCACTGCACTGATCATGTTCCTCTCCATACTCACCTCTACAAAACTACCCAGAGATTTTAAGAAAAATTTACCACTCAAGATTCTTCTGGGCTTAAGCTCGCTGTTTGTGTCAATTGCCTCAATGCTTATATCTTTTTGCGCGGCTCATTTCTTCGTGCTTGAGGACAGATTCAAGATGGCAGTGTTCGCTCTGTATACCGCCACTTGTCTTCCTGTTTTCATCTACGCAATCGTACAGTTTCCACTGTACATGGATCTTTTGAAATCCATTATTACAAAGGTTCCTGAACCACTCCCTTTTGGTCATGTCTGATTGTATATTTTCTCTACGTGTCTTTCTTTCGTTCTTCTTTACCCTCCAAATTAATTTTTGTAATATTTGAACCTACATTTTCTGATCTTCAATAATTACTGCCGATTGGAAAAGTAGTTGTGTTATTTGTGCTTTTTTGTTTATTCAGGGAGACTATAAACCTCGTTGATATGAGCAACCTCAATGTATGCTATTCGTCATAGTTTTTAAAATTATATGAAGAAATCATTTAGGAAATGTTTTATGTTAGAGTTAGATGTCATAGTTTGCATCAAAACTTAAATTAATCTTAATTTTTTAAGAAAAATAAAATGTTCTTCTAAAATTACCAGCTTAAAGAGTGATGAGTGACTTCTATTTTCCAAAATACTTGAAGATAAATAGATAAGGACCTCCATCTTGATTCTCTATTATCTCATAAACAGACATTGTCAGGTGGATTGGTAGCATCTTATGAAAATTAATAATTTAATAAATTAGAGATTGTCAAGGGGCTTACAAATGCTTGGTAGGGATAGCTGATTACATCTGGACCGTCTAGATTTAGGGCTTGTTTGGAATCAATTTTGAGAATGGCTTTTACAGATTTCGAGATAAAACCTAAGTTTTGAAGAATATTTTGGAGAATAGCTTTTACAGATTTCGAGGCAAAATCTAAGTTTTGAAGAATATTTTGGAGAATAGCTTTTACAGATTTTGAGGCAAAACCTAGGCTTTGAAAAATGATTTATGGCTTGTTTATCATCACTTCCTGAAATCTAGGTTTTGACCAAAAACCTATGTTTTTGTCCAAGTATAAAAAATTTTCTGAAAAGCTATTTTGGTTACAAAACCTCGGTTTAAAACCTATGTTTTTTCTTTCCTACTTTTTCCTACTTTTTTCCTTTTTCTCTTTCCTCTTTCATACTTGTTTCCTTCTTTCTATTTTCCCTTTCCTACTTTTTCCTTCTTTCTCTTTTATTTTCCCTACTTTTTCTTTCTTCTCTTTCATCTTTCCTATTTTTCATTCTTTCTCTTTCCTTTTTCCTACCATTTTTTTGCCTCAAAATCCGTAAAAGCTAATAACTTTCCGAACATAAATCACTTTTTAAAATCTAGGTTTTATCTCGGAATCTGTAAGGGTACGAAGAGAAGGAAAAAAAGTGGCGGGGACAGAAGAGAGACAGCATTGTTAATAGCGGCCATGAATGGAGTACTGGAAATAGTGAAGAAAATATTGAGGGATAAGCCAGGGACCATCATCGAAACCAACTCGCAAGGCCAGAATGCATTGCATGTTTCAGTGGAGTACCGTCAACCCCATGTTTTTGGGCTCCTCCAGAAGCAGAGGTTGTGGGATAATCTCGCTCGCTGCGTCGACAATGACGGCAACACCATCCTCCACGTCGCCGCCAAGCTCTCCCAGTGCAAGCCCTGGTACATCCCTGGTTCCGCCCTGCAGATGCCGTGGGAAATCAAATGGCTTATGGTATCATATCTATATCTACACACACACACACGCACACGCATCATTTCTTTCTCATTCCTCTCCTTCTCCATCACCCAAAAACAATTCTAATATAGTCATGTATTTGCAGTATATCAAGGATATAGTGCCACACTAAGTGCTGCTCCTCCCCAACAACCACGACCAGATGCCGGTGGAGATTTTCAGATAAGATCACGAGGATCTGGTCAAATAAGGCACTTAATGCCGGTTCAGGTTTTAATCAAGCTTCTGAAACTCGGACCGGACCGGCCGGGTTAGGCCGGAAACCGGCAGCCCGGGATCCAGTCCGGTCCGGTTCCTACTCTGGCACCGGGTTGGTGCCGCGCAGAGAGAGAGAGAGATGGGGACATCGAGAGAAAAGTGGCCGCAACCGCCAGTGCTTTGGGTATCCGCCGCCGTGCATTGGGTAGAGGAGGCACAACAAGTGGCTGCGACCGCAAACATAGCTCATGGAAGCTACGCCGGAGAAGCACCGGTGACGGGCCGGAGATGTTGGAAATAGCAGCTACAGAAGGCG
>JANTPZ010148168.1:0-14667 GCA_025593235.1 Vachellia pachyceras | reverse complement strand
CGCGCGTAGCAGATTTTCTCCTAATCTTCTTAGAATCAAATCTCCTACAAATAATGAATGATTCGTATTTAATATTTTCAAAAATATTATTATAATAATTTTTAAGTTAAAATTTTATTATCTTGTACATGTTACAGTTATAAATTATTATAGATCATATTTTAATAGGTTAAATTTATTTATTACATTGATAATAATAGTTTTATAAAATATAAAATATGTAGCGTCTATTTTCTTTTGATTTAATGATGAAGATGTTATTACGGGGAGAAAATAAAAGAAGTCAAATCACGAGTGCTATGATGCTGGGAATACATGTGTTGTGATCTGAGTTGAAGTTATTGGTTTGGAGGAATAGGATAATACCCAAATGACAAATAGAGCATTTCAATGGAATAATTTTAATGAGGGGGGTTTTGATCATTTAAGTATAATGTCTCAAGGTTTGAATTTACTTAAAAGTAAAAGACACATTCGATAGAACTGTTTTCAATTTCACCTGACGATATTTAAATATGACTGTCTTCAATCTCACCTGACAATATTCAAATATGATGCTTACTTATGCCTTGTTTGGTACGCAGAATTCATTTTGATGAACATGGAAATAGAAATGGATATGGAATTGGAAATGGAAATGGAAATGAGGTTTAAAAATATGTTTGGTATGTCATGGAAATGAAGTATAAATTTTGAATGAAAAGACCTAAAAGCCCTTTTAAATTAAAAAATCTTTTTTTTTAACTCTTTAACCGAAGCTTCATTTGTGCTGTCGGGAGCGAAGCTTCAGCCTTGTGGAAATGAACTTAGTCGCCGTCGGGAGGAAAAAAAACACTATGGGTTGCCGTTGTGGGTCACCGTCGTTGGAGCTTTAGCATCAGCCTCGTGGAGTCGCCACCGTCGTTGCTGGATGAGATTCCATTCACCGTCTAGCTGAGATGCAGTGGAAGAGGGTAAATTGGAGAGAATTGATATGGAATTAGAAATCTGAGGTTGTTGTATGGAAATGAAATCCACCAGTTTTGATGGAAATGAAATCCATATGAAAATTATTTCTGTTGTACCAAACAAATATTGTCTTGAAAATTAATTCCATTTTCATATCCATGTGGGCCAATTCCATTAAACCAAACGGGCCCTTAGTCATTGTTCAAAGCTCCCTATGTGTAGTTAGTATATATTTGGGTCAATAGAGGGCAATGGGGTCTCAGGGTTTTACTTGAAACTACAAAACACGATTATCAATTACGATTTATGAATACTTTGATTTTGGGCTTTTTTTTTTTGTTTAGGTCATTAGGGAATTTGATCCTGGGTTCTGGATCCATGACCTTTTTTTGTTAAACGGAAAAAAATTTCCTCTGAAGCATAATGGGTTATTGATATAATCTATGGTTTGGGTAAGACTTGATTTCCCCCACAACCTGGGTCCAGCACCAAAACCTTGACATATTGATAACTCCAAGAAATTGACAACATTCTAACATATTTTCTTCTGTTTCATATGTTCCTCAAAACATAAAATGTGTATAAAGTGAAGTTTTGAGAAGAAAATAGTGAATTGAATGAATGCTTGTTTTATTTGATTAATTGAAGGATAATTTATGCTTCTCTTTTGTAGAAGGTGAAGAACAAGTTATAAGGTCAAGAAACAAGTTTGTAATTGCAAGGATTGAACAAAGATCATATATCATGAAGATAGGATGGACTTTATGCTTTCTGTGTTATATGCTTCAGCCAACATTCATCTTGGCTAAAGCCAGCGAAGGCCTGTTGCTATCTGTGCACATGGCTTCAGCCAACAAAAATGTTGGCTGAAGCCAATGAAGTCTGACGTCCGTACAGTTGCGCGTTTTACTTGCTGGAACTGATTCTAGGGCTACAAAACAAAGGGTTTGGCCGAAAATGAGGCATTCTTAACTCCTTGGAGGTGATTGAAGGCTTGCTTTGCTAGGGTTTGGAGTTTTTGAAGAGATTTGAAGCTTGGGGAGAGATTCCAAGAGAGATTTTGGAGTTCTAATCTACGGTTCTCTTATTTTCTTCTCTTTTCTCCTTAGTTATTGATGTTCCAATTGTTAGACTTAGTTTTTCTGTGTATATGCATATGGATAGCTAAGCATTTCAATTCTAGGGTTATTTTGAACCTCTATATGGATTAAAACTTTGTTATTCTCCTTCTTGTTGGTATTTAATGAAGGATTATGTGTTGATTTTATCCCTTACTTCATGCCTCTAAATGCTTGATCACCATTTAGTTGATTTGTTGAATGAGTTGATGCTTGAGAGAGATTTTCTTGTTTAAAGAACTTGGATAAACTCATGCTAGACTTGAAACTCATGGATGAGTGGAGAGTTTGTTGATAGGAAAGAGATTTATCTATTGACCTAGTATTGTCATTATAAGATTGGTACTTAATGACTATTTTCACTAGCTTGTTGCAAGAGATTGAATGAGTTCTTGAAAAGAGATGTTGGTTTTGACTTGAGAGAGCTTTTCCAATACTTGTGAATCTTAGGCAAACACTATATTCTTCATTAAAGCTAATTAAGAGGGAAATAACTACTTTTACGAAGTATAGAGGAAAGAAGTAATCATAGAATCTCAATTTCTTGGAGTTAGAATCAATTGTGCTTTGCATTTTTACCTTAGTTTGCTTTGAATCAAATTGAACTTTTCCAAAATGATTTGTGTCCAACCTAATTAATAGCATAATTTCGATTATTCGCTCACTTTCGCCATAGTCTTCATGGGAACGATAATTTTTTATACTACTTGCGACCCGTATACTTGCGGTAGAAAAACGGCGAACAAGTAAATGTTCCACCTTTACCTCTTTGGCCCATCGTTCGAACAATATCTCAGGTGTCCAACTACTTCAACACTCGAATCCCTAGAAGCTTTCTGCATCATCCACGGCTTTCACTCATCACATGCTCCTTAGCATAATGGCGGTGGCCCTCATCATCCTCTCCGTTATTAACCCTGCACACGCCCAGGGTGTTATTGGCGGTGCTCGCGCTGCTAGCACTGGTGGCCGCGCTGCTGCAGCCAGTGGCGCTACCGTTGCTATTTCACCGTCAATTGCGTTTAGTTGTCTTGCTGCTGCCTTAGCCCTTTTTTGGATCTGCTCTACGGATCTAAGGTTGTATTGATCATTTCATTATGTTTCCTTAGGAAACCTTTCAGTGTGGCACTAACAGAGGCTCAGTTAGTAGAATAAAACTGTCTCTCCATCTCCCCATGCATAGATTACATAATTATATGGATATTTGTGTTTCCTTGTTTTACGCGTGTAAGCGGATATGCAGTATCCACTGTATTATCTTGCATATGTTTCATATGATATGTCTTAGGTTGTCGCAGTAGATCCGAGAATGTCTCGTCGACTGGTGCAACCACCTGTATTATATATTCGTAATGTCGGCATATCAATAAACAAGTTGCAATTACATGAATCCCTGCATAAAGACCTTTGCACCAGTCACCATGACAGACTCGAACGACGTCGCCGTTTTATATACAACCCTTGGCAAATATATGTCAGTGAACTCCTCCATGACGTTAACTATACCGAATGGGTGAGTGATATGAGCAATGATCTCTTTGCCAAAAATAATATGGGTTTTCGTTGATGGTTCATATAATATTATACATGTTTGCGTTTATATATAGATTGTGGCATATAATCGATTTTTGGTTATCTATTTTAATCAGTAATGTCTATTAGGACAATATTTGATAAATATTTGTATGGTGGTCAAATAATGCCTCTGAAAACATATTGGCCACAAATCCTTCTTTGTTTTCTAGCATTTCATTCGCATCTCCAGTGAAACTTTATCAATTGATAGGTCAAATTATTCCTTCGAGTTCTTTTCTTAATTAATGCTGAATGGTTTGGACCTAATAGCTCTTACAACCTGCCAAAACCTGTCATCCGAAACCTTGGATTGTATCCTTCGGTTTCCTAAATTGAAAGAGTTTGTTGATGGCTCTTAAATTTTGGTGTTCTGGCTCTGAGTTGCATCGGATATGACTGCTTGGCTGTTATTGTTAGCAACATCGTGCCTTTTGTTTTTTTAATTGCAGAATTATGATTCATCCCGGTAGGTTTAAAAAACGTTGCTCTACCTTCTTTCTATCCGATCTGGGATAATCTAAGCGAAAAAAATGGAATACTTAAATTCCTTTATTACTATAAATTTTGTTTTCAAGGTTTAGGTTGGGGATAAAAAGTTATTTTGAACGTATGGTTGAAATTTATCATCATATAACCTTATACCAATCTCACATTGGGGAATGAAGAACTTTTTCATATAAAGAACCCACAAAAGAGATCAAAAAGGAAACTGTTTGCTACATTCACTTCACAATTAAAAACTTTATTCGTGCTCATGCATATAGGGTTTATTTGAAACAACGTTTCCAAAATTCAAACGCACATTCAACAGTATTTTTCCGCAAAACAAGATAACCTCCTCCACATATTTACCTTAACTTACGTAAAAGTATTTCTCTACCGCGTTCCGAAACAGGCACACACCCAGCAGTCATTTGATCATTCAGACTTCAATTCCTTAAGTAAATATATTATTATAAATAAAAAATATATTATTAAATTTAAAATGAAAATTATAATTATAAATAAAAATATTAATCTTTTTCAAAATATAATATTGCTTTTATTGTAAAAGTAAGGACGATTTACCGTTCAAAAAAGTAAGGACTATGCACAAGTAGAGTTAGGGCGAAGTCAATGGAAAGTGACTATGTCTATGGAATATATAAATTAATTTATACATTAACTTTAATTAATGCATTAATATTTTTATGAATGTAATATTATATTTTGAAAAATTTAGGATATTTTTATTTGCAATAATATTTTTATTCTTAATTAATCCGCATAATATATTTTTATTATGATTTTATGATTTTTATTTTTAACTAATTTAAGAATAATTTATTTTGTTAAAATATATTTTTATTTATAACAATAAAATTTTTAAATTAATTTCAGAATAATATATTTTCAAATTTTTAATTTTTTTCATAATCTATTTTTAATTAAAATTATATAGTTAATATTTATAATAACTTATTTTTGAGCTTTCATCCAGTCCTTTCGAAATTGTAAACCTGTAAATATATTGTAATTAATATATAATTAGATATTATTCTTAGGGGATTGGTTATGATTATTAGGAGATTATAGTCATTAATAGTATTTATTAGTCATTAAGAGTATTCAAGTCTGATGCTCTTACTTCGTATATAAATTCCCTCGTCTACGTATGAATATACAACCTATTCAGTGCATATCTCTACATGGTATCAGAGCTTATGTAATTTTTTTTCTGTTCGCTGGGCGTCTTCATCTCTTCCGAGAGTCTTCTCTGCTGGGTCTTCAGTGTCTTCATCCAGGCGAACGAAGCCATCTGCATCAGGTCCCAGCCCTTTTTCCGACAAAGAAACACTCGTTCTGCTCAGAGAGTCGTCGCCTATCCACGCGTGTGCCGCACAAGGAGGATCGGAAGGTGTAGATCGGTTAATCCTCGGAGTTTCGTCGCCGTCCGACAAGCGCATGAGCTTTACGCACCACCTGAAGTTTCACCGGACTTACACGTTCCGGTGCGTGATTCCATATTCCGGTGAGTTTTCAACGATGATCTACGTCTTCGGCTTCGTCTCTTCATTTTCGTCATTCTACTGGAGGTTTCGTGCCTTGGTTTGAGCTTTTCTTTCTGGGCTTACTCTGTTTAAGCATTGTCCGATTTTGTTGTGTTTGGCTAGCTCTTGGTGTAGCTGTAGTCGCTTCATTCACTTCTATAACTCTTTTCTGTTGCTTGGTCCCTGGTAAGACACTTCCTTATTGATTATTCTGTTCATAGCTCATCCTTTTGCTATCTGGTCAATTTTATTTTCTATGGCTGAGATAAAATCTTCTATTATTCCAGACGTTGTTCCGGTGGTGACTAAAGTTACTGAGCATAAGTTAAGTTGTACTAACTTTATGGACTAGAGTAAAGTTGTTCATATGTACCTATGAAGTATTGATAAGAAGGATCATTTGACGCCCAATCCACCTTCAAATGATTCACGTAAAGCTTGGTTGCGTGATGATGTCGCAAGTTGCAGAATCGACAACAGAGAACTACCTTTGCACATGTCACATCGTCTAATGATGACAGGGTTACTATTTGCACTGCTAAATACGCCAAGTTCTGCAAGTATCAGGAATCTCTACCTTCTATAGTGCCATCATCACCATCACCAAGTGCTCTTGACACTACAGGTAATACTGCTACTCTCTTATCTCTTCTTCCTCGAAGTGGATTGTAGATTCTGGCGCCACTGATCACATGACAGGTAACTGTCATATCTTTTCTATTTATAATTCTTATGCTACACCTTCCAGCATCACCATTGCTAATGGCTCATTCCCGTGTTCTTGGTTTTGGCACTGTTAAGCCTACTCCTTCTATCCAATTATCATCGGTGCTAGAAGTTCCTGAACTTGCTTTCAATCTCCTTTCCCCCAGTAAACTTACTCGTCAATTGAACTGTTTTGTCTCACTATTTCCAACTTATTGCTTGATACAGGATCTCATGATGAAGAAGATTATTGGTAGAGACTATGAATCTCACGGCCATTACTTTCTAGATGATCAGGTGCCTCGTTCAGTTGCTTGTTCCAGTGGAGTTATTCCTTTCGACATGCATTTGCCGTTTGGGTCATTTATTCTTGTCTTCTCTCAAACGAATGTTTCCTCAGTTTCATTCCTTATCTTCTTTAGATTGTGAGTCATTTCAGTTTGATAAACATCATCATCTACCTTTAGCGTCTCAAGTCAATAAACGGGCTGCGTCCCCTTTTGAATTAGTCCATTCAGATGTTTGGGGTCCGTGTCCTATTGCGTCAAAGACTGGTTTCAAGTATTTTGTTACATTTGTTGACGATTATTCTCGTGCCACATGGTTATATTTAATGAAAAATCGTTATGAATTATTCTCTCATTTTTGTAATTTCTGTGCCGAGATCAAAACGCAATTTGGGGTTACTGTGCATACCTTAAGGAGTGATAATGCAAAAGAATACCTGTCTTCCTCTTTTCAATTATATATGCTTCAGAATGGTATTCTTCATCAATCTTCTTGTGTTGATACACCTGCTCAAAATGGTGTTGCAGAGCTTAAAAATTGACATTTACTTGAAGTAGATCGGGCACTAATATTTCATATGAGGGTTACTAAAACTTTTTGGGCAGACACAATTTCCATTGCCTGCTTTCTTATCAACCGTATGCCGTCTTCAGTGCTTAATGGTGACATTCCTTACCAAACTCTTTTCCTTTCCAAGTCCCTATTTCCTATTGATCCTAACATTTTTGGATGTGTTAGCTTTATTCGGGATGTCCGTCCTCATGTTTCCAAGTTAGACCCAAAGTGCCTCAAATGTGTTTTTCTTGGTTATTCTAGAGTTCAAAAGGGTTATCGTTGCTTTTCTCCTACCCTAAATCGATATTTGGTATTTAACGATGTTACCTTTTATGAGTTGACTCCTTTCTTCTCTTCCTCCTCTCCACCTCCTTCACTAGACGAGGAGGATGATCTTTTGCAGTATCAAGTTCCTTCCCCACCTGCTCCAACACCTGCTCGACCACCTATCACTAACGTCTACGTTCGGCATCCCAAGGAAAGTAATGTGGCTGGTTTTGATTCTGGCCAACCATTATCTGCTTCGTCTTCTAATCCTGAACCAAGCATCTCTGAGCATGAGCCTGAGACACCTGTCCTCAAGCTTGACCTAACTCTTGATTTTCCCATTGCTCTTTGTAAAGGTACACACACTTGCATTCATCCCATTTCCTCCTTTGTTTCGTATAACCACTTGTCTCCTGCTTTTTGTTCCTTTATTGCATCCTTAAAATGCCATTACCATTCCTAAAACCCTTCATGCTGCCTTAGTCCACCCTGGTTGGTGTGCTACAATTATCGAAGAAATGACTGGCCCTTAATCAGGCTGGTACCTGGACTCTAGTTGATTTACCTTGAGGAAAGAAAGAAACTGGGTCTAAGTTGGTATTCACTGTTAAAACCAAGGCTGATGGCACTCTCGAACGTCTCAAGGCCTGCCTTGTTGCAAAGGGCTATGCACAAACTTATGGGATTGATTACTTTGAGACCTTCTCCCCTATGGCCAAATTTTCCTCTGTCCGCCTCTTTATTTCTATGGCAGCCACTCATAATTGGGACCTCCATCAACTGGATGTCAAAAATGCCTTCTTGAATGGTGATCTTCATGAGGAAGTTTACATGTAGCAGCCACTTGGTTTTGTTGCTCAGGGGAGTCTGGGAAAGTGTGTCGTCTTCAGAAATCTCTGTATGGCTTGAAGCAAAGTCCTTGTGCTTGGTTTGATAGGTTTAGCTCTATGGTGAAGAATTTTGGTATGTGACAAAGTGTGACCACTCTGTGTTTTATCACAGAACAGATGTTGGCATAATCCTTCTGGTAGTGTACATTGATGATACTGTGATTACTGGTAGTGATACTTCAAGAATCTCATCACTCAAGTTCTTCCTCAACTCTCATTTCCAAACAAAGGATTTGGACCCGTTAAAGTACTTCCTAGGGATTGAAGTTATAAGGAGTAAGAAAGGCATCCTCTTAATATAAAGGAAATATGTTCTTGACTTGTTAAAAAAGACAGGAAAACTAGGAGCTGCACCTAGTAGTTTCCCAATGATTCCCAACCCACTTCTTGATATTGATGGAGAAAAACTACTAGAGAATTCACTGGAAGATGATAAGGGTGAACTACTTGGCAATGATAAAAGTGAGTCATTTGAATCCCAAGAGATATCGCATATTGGTTGGAAAACTAAACTATTTCACCATGACTCGTCCTGATATCACTTTTTCAGTTAGTGTGCTCAGCCAATTCATGGCATCACCAACTATTAACCAATGGGAGGCTTTAGAACATGTCTTGCATTACTTAAAGGGATCCCCAGGCCGTGGCATATTATACAAAAATAATGGGCACACAGATATTAAGTGTTTTTGTGATGCAGACTATGGTGGATTGGAAGCTACTAGAAGGTCTACTACAGGATATTGTGTCTTTATGGGTGGAAAACATAGTATCCTAGAGAAGTAAGAAACAGAATGTGGCATCTCGGTCTAGTGCTGAAGCAGAGTATAGAGCTATGGCACAATCAGTGTGTGAGATAGTGTGGATCTATCAACTGTTAAGGGAAGTTGGTCTCAAAACTTCATTACCAGCAATGTTGTGGTGTGACAATAAAGCAACTCTGCACATAGCATCCAACTTTGTTTTTTCATGAACGCACGAAACACATTGAAATCGATTGTCATTTTGTTCGGGATATGCTCAAAGAAAATGTTATTTCTATAGGACATGTGAGGTCTGAAGACCAGCTAGGTGATCTGTTTACCAAAGCCTTGAATGGGACTCAAATCGACTATCTCTGTAACAAGTTGGCTTGATTAACATCTATGCTCCAACTTAAGGGGGAGTGTAAATATATTGTAATTAATATATAATCAGATATTATTCTTAAGGGATCGGTTATGATTATTAGGAGAATATAGTCATTAATAGTATTTATTAGTCATTAAGAGTATTCAAGTCTGATGCTCTCACATTGTATATAAATTCCCTCATCTACATATGAATATACAAGTTATTCAGTGCATATCTCTACAAAACCAAACAAGGGAAGGAGAGCATTTTCCCTTCCCTTTCTTCCCCTACCATCCAACCAAATAAACACACACCTTGAGTGGCTCATCTGCTTCGTATTTCGTGTGATGTTTTAATTAAAAACTAGACCACCTTTTTAGAAAAGCATTTTGGACTTCTGAAATTTTAGGGACTTTGTATGATTGGAAGCATGGTTATGTTTTTATTTTGTCCCTTAAAATTCAAATATTGCTGCTAGGGCCTTTCACTACTAGAAAATCACATATTGATGAGGAAAATTAGCGGTGACTTTGATATTCCTCTCTAAATAGATCAATTAGCAAGGACTAGTAAATTCTTCTCTAATTTCCAAATTATTGAGGATAATTAGCGACGACTTATATATTCCTCTTTAAATTGCCCAATTAGCGAGAAATATTACATTCCTCTCTAATTTTCCAAATTTGCGAGGAATTTAGCTTCCGATCTACTTTTCAAAATTAATGAGGAATTTTATTTAGGATTTAATTTAAAATTTAAAGTTTAAGTTATTTGTTAATCCTAAGTTATTATAAATTTAAAATCTAAATTGGTTCAAATGAAATTTTTAAATTTGTAATTATTTAAATGTTATTATAACTAGTTTTTAAAGTTGATTAGAATTTGACTGTAAATAATATTTTTATCTTAAATATATATTTTTTACATTCTTTCTCACATTAATTTTCTATCATTTCTCAAAATGGCAAAATAAACTGGCCAAAGGTGAACCCAAAAATCCACATATCATCGATATGGTAGTTAAAAAAATTTGGATCCCGTCAAAAATTTTCCTTCCTGGCACTTCCCTCAAAACAAATGTTCCGCGGCTCCCCCTCCGCTAAGCCTAATTGTTTTGGCATAAAGAGTTTCATACTACACTTCAATTAGTGGATCTCAATCCTGAAGACAGTATGTGTCCCAAGAAGCAAAGCGAAATTATCCTTTTCTAGGTAATATGCTTAGACAGTATATGGTTCAGTCGCTAAATATTAGCGACCCTCATTTTAATGACGGAAAATTGCTTTAGTGACGGAAAAGAGTCATTTAGCGACGAATTTTTCCGTCGCTAAATTGCTTTTTTTAGTAGTGTTTGTTTTGTACCTTTTTGCAACCCCATCTCTATATCTCCTACTTATTCTCAAATTGACTCTTCGAGCATTGTAAAATTGCTCTACCATTAAGTAAGTCTTCAATTCTAATTAACTTTCTATGGATTTAATTCAGTTAGAGTATTTTATTTTCGATCTCATATTAAGAAGCAAACAAATATAAATTTGTTGATAAAAAAACATGTATGGATTTGTACCACACCACCAATTTGATAGTTCCTGTTTGCGCCCATTCCATACTTTTTGATATTGGGATTAGAATGCACAAGCAGCAGAAGAAACGATTACAAATTAAAATTTTCTAATCTCACGTATGGATTTGCCAAAGACGTTTAGACTGAGGAGATAGTGTAATACCTTTTCGGTTCTTGAATTCATGGCTTCCTTTGCATTTGGATATCTTTCAGTTCTCAATGCAGTGGCCTTCTCGAACTCTTCAGCATTATTAAACACGATCTCAAGGAGCCGATGCTTCTGATCGTCTCCCTCTACCAGTATTCACGCAAACATTTACCAACAATGGCAGCGTGGCAACGCTTCTGATGTCTCACTCTCTCTAGAGTTTCTGTGGCTTATTATCAAATTCGAATTGCATATCTATCTTGCTCATGAGTCCTTGTATTTATAGAATTCATAGAAAGCATCACAATCTAAGATTAATTTTTTATTAATCTTGAAAATTCGAATTTGATAGACATATAAAGATATTCAAGATTAATCTTTTATTAATCTTGAAAATACGAATGTCAAAAGATATTCAAGATCAATCTTGATCATCATGAAAATCTAAATCTCAAAAGGATATTCAAGATTATCAATCTTGAAATTTGAATTTCAAAAGATATTCAAGATTAATCTTCATTAATTTTGAAATTTGAAATTCAAAACAGGAAATTTGAATTTTGAAATTCTAATTTGGATTAATCTGATTTGATCAAATTATATCCATACAATTAATCCAAATAATGAGTCAATGAATTTAATTTATTTCTATAAATTAAATATGAACATCAATGTTAGTTATTTAATTTATCAAATAAATTAAATATTGAAACTAACACATAATATTGTTGTCATTTCGAATTTACATACTATACATATATAAAATTCAAATAAACCCTAGAATTAAAGATCATGCGGGGTTGTTCTTGCGTGCGACCCTATAGGCCCATTTGAAGTAGCAGTGGGCTAATCTTTGCATTAGCCCACAAGTTGCAAGTGGCCTCTAACAAGATGTTGCGACTAACCAAATCAAATGAGGATCGTTAATACGACACAACTTTTCATGCAATCACATCACGTCCCGTTTGTCACATGATATTTTGGTCAAGGATGAGGCATATATGACGTCATCCTCTTATTCCTGACCATTACTTTCTTAATTCCTGAGTAGTATGATCAAAGAAGCAAAAACTCTTTCTTGTTACAGTATGGCTATACATTTCTCAGGCTGACTTATCTAACGGCCCAGCAATATCTCTCAGCTAATGCGATGGACAAATCACATCTTAATCATTTACATTCCTCCACATGAAAGACCCATAAGCTCTATTATAACCTTTATCATCACCTGGTCAAAGGTGACTTTTGACTAGATCAAAGCTTAGTCACTCTCATGTAGGAATCAATGATGATCTCAGGTCAAAGGGCATTGTGACATGATCACATATGAGATAAGCTAATGTCTTAATCCATGCAGTTTTCTCAGTGGATTAGTCCAGCACCTTGTATACTTACAAGTGTCTATGACTTTGACTCGTACTCTATACCTTATAAAGTCATACTGATCTCACTTTATTTATACTCCCATATAGACAACCAACTAGGGACATTTAAAACAATATTTATAATTCATCTATAGATGCAATTATCATAATAAACATGCAAAAACTGTGATAATTAAATGGAGAAAATATGCTAAAATAAAATAATGTTTGAGGTACAATGATTGACCTCAGGGCACAATTTCCAACACTTGATTGTGTTACATTATATATTATAAAATAGGATTAATTTTCATTCAGTTGACAAAGATATAATTTTGAATGATGCACATGGTTTGGTACATCTTTTCACAATCAAGATAACTATTTGCTTTTAAAAGACTTTGTTTCCCCTTTGCCCTTATTTTTGGATGTGGAAAAATACATTCCACCTATGCCAAATTTTAGAGGGTTATATTTAATTTAATTATATTATTGTAGACTCTCATGTGTTTATCTATTTTACTAATATCATTTTTTTTGCTGGAATAATAATATATAAATGTATAAAAAAATTAGTCATTTCATCCTTCAATTCCTTAAGTAAATATATAATTATAAATAAAAAATATTAGCCTTTTTTCAAAATATAATATTACATTATTGTTAAAGTAAAGACTACGCACCATGCAGAAACTTGTGAAGCAGTACTCCAAGACATTCCGTAATATTACCTTGTGAAGCAGTACTCCAAGACATTCCGAAATTTCTTCGTAGAACATCATTCCCAGACTGTCTCTCTGAAAGATACACACCTATTTCGGCATCTGAAACTATTTCTTATTATTAAGAAACGGTTTAACGTACTACAGTTGAAACTACCAATAATCCTCGTTTAATACCATTAGAAGTGAGGTTTTGTGTTACTACATATTCTGGCAACTACTTACCCATGTTTTTCATCCTCGAATTTGTCCCTTGACATGAAGATCATTAAGAGCTGGTAGAAACGCATGAACGCGTCCTTGAATCTGCCCAATGAACTATGCGCATGAAGACGATCAAGAATTTGTAGGAATATATCAAGTCATAGACCAATCTGAGTAACAATTGTCTCTGGTTCTAGCATCACAAGAAGCAGTAGCATTGCTCAAGACAATGAAAATTCCCAACGAAGAAATGAAGGCAGACCTATGTAGTATTTGTTTAGAAAATTTTGATGATGATGATGATATGTTTTAGCAACACCATGTGACCATAGAGGATAATACAATGACTTATACCCAATACTTACGTGTTTGTTCACCTGTTAGTATGGTTATAATAGAATTTCATGAGAGGCCATAAAGGAACATAACTCCCATCTTACCCAACTAAGCTAGGAACAATAAATAAGTTAATGTTTTATTCATATCTATTTTCAGTTAAATTGTTTTTAGTAATCTGATATTGCTTAACTATTATCCTTCATTACCTTAATTTGTAGTTTCCCTTTAAAAGCACATTATAAGAGGCTGGATTAACTTATTTAAAGTATAAGATTTGAAGAACTGAGTGGCAAGTTGGGAATGATGAAGATATATTGTTGAGTGGGAGTGCTGTTAACTGTAGAAACCCATTAAACAGTCACCACTATTGCTTTCTTTTACGATGGTGTTCTATTTATTCGTCCTTTATTCTTAATAAGTTTAAGTAGCTAGTTTAGATTACCTTATCTAATTATAAGCTGGAAAATATTATATACTAGTTTTTTTTTGGTACATGTTTATATGCTAGTTAACAAGTGACAAGTTGGTGATTTCGTGTACCTTTCCCTCAATGTACTCTCTCTTGCCCCACCTTCTCCCTCCCTCCCTCCCTCTCTCTCTCTCTCTCTCAAGTCCGCATCGAACATGCAATAATTCTCTACGTGTCAACTTTCATCGCCAAGTGATAAAATACATGTACAGCCATGGAGACACAAGCTAGAAGGTCAAGATCATGGCAGGTACAATTTGTGCCTTTCCCTCAAGCTTTGTATTTTACATCAGTGAATGTAAGTTGTAGGAAGCAATTATTAAATAAATGGGCTCAAACCAACATTTAAGCATAAAAAAAATTAAAAT
>JANTPZ010148167.1:16502-49550 GCA_025593235.1 Vachellia pachyceras | reverse complement strand
CAAAATAATAATAATATATATTTTCAATAGTGGCCTATTTTAAAAAATATGGGCTACCCGCCAACCCGTCGGGCTAACCCGTCATGGGTTTGGCCCATATGGGTTCGGGCTAAATATACCCGCATCAAAACGGGCCTCATTTTTCATAACCTAACCCACCATGGTCATGGGTTGGGCGGGTTTAGCCCATGGGTAAAACCCGTATTACCAGCTCTAGGGAAAGCCATAACTTTGCCTTTTTTTTTTACACGTAGAAAGATTAAAGTATATTTTTAGTTATTTATATTTTAGTCCTTTAAATTTAAAAAAATGCAGTTTTAGTCTCTCAAATTTAACGCCGTTAGTTTCTCTTAACGGAAATTTCTGACTCGTCAAATTTAATTGATGACTGTGCAATAAAACATTGAAAAAACATATTGACATTTTAATTTTAATTCAATAATATAATAAATTTGATATTTTTAATTGTGTAAAATAAAAAAGATTTAAAATAACAGCGTTAAGTTTGATGAGTCAGCAATTTCCGTTAAGAGAGACTAACGCCATTAAATTTGAAGGACTGAAAGTGCACTTTTTAAACTTAAAGGACTAAAACAAAACCTGACGCAAACATAAAGGACTAAAAGTATAATTTGGCCTATATAAAAAATACTACTTTTGATTCTTAATTCTTAAGTTTAATTTACTAATTCAATAACCTGAGAGAGTTAGTTAATTAGTTAATATGAAATATTTTTAAAATCATCATAATTATATTTTTCAATTCCCTGTTCTATCTCCTTGTTAATTATTGTTGCGAGATATTAATAGGGCTATTTTAGAAAAATATTAATAAATATGTAAGATATGATTCACATTTATGGATCAATATGAACTTTTAAATCAAGGCTTACATTAAGGACCAATGAGAGTATCATTTTCAGTCGTAATTAAAGATAACTTTATATAAATTAATAATAATAACTTTGCATAGATTAATAAAATTAATTAATTCTTATAAAAAATAAAAAAAAGTTACTGGTTGAAAGAGTTTGATTAATTAATTAGAAATTTTTATAATTACTTAATGATACTTTTTTTTAAAAAAAAGTCACTATGAGTTTTCAAGAAATGAACATAACCTTTTAAAAATTTATCAATAAGTGAGTGGTATGCACATTTGTTATTTAAATATTTTCTACTCCAAAACTTATCATTACGACTAATTTCTTATTGTAGTACTTTTTGGTGAATTTTTGGAACTTTATCGTATTTTCTCTACTTTTTAATGTATTATTTGAAGTACGAATAGTGAATTTATTTTATAATTAATATATATATAACATGAGGCTTCAATCGAAGATTATACTTGAGAATATTATTTGCATAAAAATATTTTAATCTTTCCAAACCAGATTCTAAATTATAAATTTTTGCATACCTGTAAATTTTTTATTACAAAAAAATTTTAAATATTCATTTCCTGAAGCATCCATGTTGCTTAAACAAAGGATTTGAGTTCAGAGAGGACTCACAAGTCAGAGAGATAAGAAAATCTGTCTGCCACCACACAGCTTGGTTGGGAGGGATCTCAACAATCTCCAAAGTCAATCTCCTTCAATATTTTATTTTACTTTTTAATGTTTTGGGTTAAACAAGTTATTACTATTTAATTAATGGTTACAATTTCATCTCTTAATTTAATCATCATCTCTGTTACTTGCACTGTTCATACTTATTAAAATTTTGACGCAATATACTACTTCCGATCCTTCATAAACTACTTTATTCAGTTTTCTTAATATATCCAAAAAAATCAACTGGCGTTTATATTAAGGATAAAAGATAGTACTCAACTACAAAGTTGTTGTACAAGATGCCAATAATACATTGAGGATAATACTCTCTCAAATCCTAAATGTAGAAATTAGTTGAAATATTTGTTTTCATTTTGAATGTAAAACCTCTATTCACTTTTTTTTATCACATTTATAATTTTTTTTTCACTCCTAGTCCTATAAATATTTGTAGAAATTATTTTTTTTCACTCCTAGTCCTATAAATAATAGGATGATTTTGAGAGACCTAATTGCTAATTAATGCTATTGGCTTCCCCTTTTGATTCCAACAAAAAAAAAGTGTGAGGGAGGTAGGAGAGTAGTTATTTAGGTATAATTTTTCTAAGGTTATATAGTTAATAGGTATTTAAATTTAGGCAAAAATATATTTAGTTCATTTTCAATTTGATCCCTTAATCTTATCATGTATTTCTTCACCATAATATTATAAATTTCATCAAATTATAGCACTGACAATAATTTTAAATGTTAAACAAAATTTTCTAATTTTTTTTTAAAATTAAAATTGATACGGTTAGCACTTAAAATTGTAGTGTTGATGTTTTCAATGTTAGGGTCAAAGAATTAAATAACCATTTTATGAAATTAAATAATAAAATTGAAATAATATAAACTTAGAGAGGATCGAATGTTTTTTCCTAGGCACAATTATCCTCCCAGCAAGGAAAGTTCAAAAGTAAAGATTTGAATATTAACTCATCATATTGTTTTTTTTTGTTACCCGTCCGGTCTCCGGAGCTTCGCCCCGACTAATCCGGATTCAACCCGCGTCGCGCACCCGGGAAAGGTGGGAAGGTCTCCCAACGGTGGGTGCTGCTTTCACAAGACTCGAACTCGAGACCTTACTTAAGTTGGAACAAGCTGCTTACCACTTGATCCAACCAACCGTTGGTTTAACCCATCATATTGTAAAAAAAACTAATCTATTCAACACCTATTTTTTAATAAATGTCATTATTGATATCATGGCCCAAATTTCCTCTGGGTATTTAAAACCAGTAAGTTAGGATTTCCAACAATAAGTGGGCTGGGCCGGCACATTTTAATGACCGAACTCTTGTTAAGTGGATTGCAACCTTTCCATTGATCCCCAACTGGCCTAAAATGGGGAAAGTTGATAATGTGCCCGTTTGAGAAAGTAATAGAAAAATAATTTTATGTAAATCAAAATAAATATGTAAAAAATATTATCTCACTTTACAAAAAATAATGTTAAACTCCGCCGAACAAGCCAAATGTCTTGACGAATGCTACCCCAACAACAGGTAAACATTTTCCTTGTCATTGTTACTTTTTATATTGTAACAATTAATAATTTGAAAAGTTAAAATAATTCAAAAAAAGTGTTACAATTAAAAATAATTATCAAAATTGTTTTATTATGCAAAAAGAACAATTATATATTCAAAATCCATTATTATTCATTACATTGCCAAAAAAACCAAGACAAAAAAAAATCGAAAAGTGTATTGGTAATTTAACTCCTTTTTCCGGTGAGGACATGAAGTCAAGAAAAGAGTAATCTATCTCAACAACTTTCCCAACTAATTTGCTTGAAAGGGAAGAAAAGGAGTAATTTGAGGTACATGCTTTTAACAAAGATGGTTAGATTGAGTACATAAAGGGAGTTAAAAAAAAAGGATTGATACAAGGAAAATTGAGGCCAAAAGAACTTGACAGTTTCGCCACTCCAAAAAGCACAATTTAAAAAGAGACTCTTCTGGGCCCCTCAAGATACCCACCAAACAAACAAAAGGAGAACCTATAAATGATGGTCCTCATCTCAGTCCAAGGGCTGTGGCCCCCAAAAAAAAAACCTGCCTTTTTCTAATCTCTATCATATTTTTCACAAAATAATTCCAGGTATCATTCATAACACCCTAATAATGCAGATGTAGAGGGTTTATGATGGCAGATATAATTCTAAGGGGAAAACTCAAAAGTAACCCCAACACCTGGATTCATTATGCTATAAAGAAATGATACAAAATTGCCACATGAAAAACTTTACACCTTCATTTCATTTAAAAAGCATCAGGGTTCTTGCCATGGAAGCTTAGTATCAATATTACTATCCACAGATAAAGATTCCATAATCACCTATTGGTATTGTTTGAACGCAAGAGAGTAGCCAATATTTCAGAGAATTGAGGGCGTTTTGATGGTTGGTTGTTCCAGCACTTGGTCATCAGAGTTTTGATACTCTGAGGACAGTCCTTTGGGATCTCAGGTCTGAGGCCGCAGGCAGCTATGCCCACCGCTGCCTGTACCGGTGAATATGCAGAATAGGCTGCTTCACCAGTAACCATCTCCCAGAGGACCATGCCAAAACTGTAAACATTACTCATCCATGTCTCTGTCACACACTCTGGGTCACCTGCAATTATCTGTTTTCCCAAAAAAAAAAAAAGCTGGTCAGCTTTTGGAGACTAGGTAACATAATCCATCACAGAAGATCATATTAAATAAAAAGGAAGACTAGCAACACGGAAACTCATGCTATCATCCAGATAATTAAAAAAAGAAAGAAAGAAAGAAACACATAATGGCTCTAGCAGATAGTTTTTATCTGTTTATTTTCCGCACGCACACGAGGCGTGAGTGTTTTCATAGTGGCTTTAGCAATAGGACGATAACTAGAATGCTGGGATAAGCGTCATGCTAAAGCTTTAAAACATGCGGGCTCCATTGTGGAATCAATTGTGGTATAATCGGCATCACACAGAGACACTAACTTGCTTGACACAGGACTGCTAAATAAAGGTCTAACAAAAATAAAGGGAAAGAGAAAATAATCATGAACATGTTAAGCATGCTCAAACAAATGATGCCAGGACAAGCGACATGAAGTTTCTTTTATGGGCAGGCTAATTTAGTATCATGCTTCACATACGGTGGATCTCAAAAGTCACGAGACAATAAAAATTATAGAAAGTTACTCTATATAGCCTAAAAGTAGAGCACATAATAAGTCTTTTCGGCCCACAAAGGGCAGACAGCATAGATAATTGAGCTCAAATACGTTAGACTAGATGTCACAAAACAGGTGTGAATGAGGACATGCAGAACACCCAGATGGAGAGTTTATATAATATTTTTGCGGTTGGGCCGACTAAAAATATGCCTGTAAATAGAAAATGTTAGTCTAAAATTAGATTAATCATAGGAGAGTATATATTGGGTAGATTGATTGTGCATCATAGGAATTTATTTTCTCTGATTCTGCTCCTACTTACAAGGGATTCACGTTCCCCATACTATATATACCACGATGTAAACTTTAGTTAGTTAATAAAAATAGATGGCTCTATTATATATGGTATCAGAGCCCATTGATCCCCTTTAACATTTCAATAGTGACAGTGCCTCAGGCAATGTCACACCCAAGTCGTGCAATGGGAAAATATCAATCCAAATGTCCAAGAATGGTGGGTCCTCAAAGAGTAATCCGCACCAAGTCAATGATCCTTAGGTTGCTACTAGCTTCGAAGGATCACATGTGCTAATCACGTCAAACAAACATTGAATGGAACCAATTATCAGCTCAAGCTGAGGTTGGTGATTGGGGGCATAGGTAAAAAGGATTTTCTCACTCGAGTAATGAAGACCCCAGACAAAACCAACACCTAAGGACTCCAGCAGTGGCACCCCCATAATTCCCTCATCTCTCAGTGTTTGATCAATGTGATTCTTCTGCAGGTCAAACAAAGCTCCATGTTTCTTTTAACAGCTCATGAAATTTAGGAGGCAGCCCATGATTCTTATTCTGATAGAGAAGACTTGGCATGCCTCTTTGAGATTAAAGAAAAAAATTCATAAATTGAAGCAAGGCAATCATGATGTTACAGTATATTCACTGGAAATTTCTGCATTATGACACTAATTGGATTTGATGCCAGATGAAGAATGGGCGGGTGCACGTAATACTGCTCGTTTTATGAAACAAATGGAAAAGGAACATGTTCTGATTTCTTGCAGGGCAAAATAAGTCTCTGGAAGATGTACGGAGTAGTAGTTTGAGTAGAGTACATCCATCAAGGTGTTTTCTGAGATACTTCATGAAGCCTCCCACCTCTAGACTCTGTTGCACGTTAGCAAGAGTATTGACTCTAATCCACAAGGGCAAAGGGGCAGAGTCACTTGTGAACATTGCAAGAACCCTGAGAATGCTCATGAAACTTGTTGGGATCTACATGGAAAGCCACCAGATAGAAAACCAAGGAATGGAAAGCCTCATGAGTCCTGACTATCAAGCATCTCATGAACATCCACAAGAACAATCACTCTACACCAATGCCTCAAGTGGATAAAGAACAACAAATTAAGCTAATTAAGATAATCAATGTCTTACAAAAAGACAGAGCAATCCTAAAAACCATGTCACCAACAAGCGCTGGGGTGCAGTGGTAAAGGCAACTATCACCTCCCAGACAGACGCGAGTTCGAACCTGGAGCTGCGCTAGTTGGGAGGGGATTACCCGCCCTTGGTGCAAAGCACCTTATAGGGGTGTGCCAAAATTATATCCCCACTCCGGATTAGTCGGTTGCCCCGGGTTACTTGGTCCGTTAAAGAAGGTCAAGGACTCAGGAAAAGACGCCGGATACCGGGGGGATTCGCGGGGGGACCATAGGCCCTATCTGCCCTAGGTCACCAAAAAAAATCCTAAAAACCAAGTCATGCAAAATCTAGGATGGCTACTATATCAACTAGATATCAAGAATGCATTCGTAAATGGAGAACAAAAAGAAATATACATGACTCTACCTCCAAGGTTAGATAAAGGTAGGAGTAACCAAGTCAACAAGCTAAAGAAGTCCCTGTATGGCCTAAAATAGTCTCCAAGGGTGTGGTTCAGCAAGTTCTCCAAAGCCTTGAAGACAGAAGGCTACAAACAGGGATTTTCAAATCATACCATGTTTGTAAAAACCAAGGGAGTGAAGGGATGTATTCTTACTGTTTATGTTGATAACATAATAAACACAAGAGATCATGAGGATGAAGCAAAGTATATGCTTGACCATCTAACAAATTGGTATGGTGGGTTGTAGCCCTTTTGAAACACCCATTGTGTCAAGAAACAAAAAGATGTCTAAGAAGGCAATGTACATCTATCCCTTCATAGACCTCACCTAGTAAGAGCCTCATGCATTGGGCCGCCCTTGACAAGGCTTGATATGGCATTTGTTTTAAGAGTAGCTAGCCAATACATGAGTGATCCAAGGAAGAAACGCCTGGAAGTAGTGGAGAGGATTTTAAGGTACCTGAAAGGGACTCCTGGTAAAGGATTATTGTTCAAGAAGCAGGACTGGAGGTTAATAGAAATCTACACAAATGCAAATTGGGTAGGATAAAAGCTCAACCTCCCACTAATGTTCATTTGTGCAGGAAATCTGGTCACTTCAAAAGGCCAAAAACAAGAGTTGTATCCAAAAGCAATGCTGAATTTAAATTGAGAATTTTGGCTCAAGGAATTATGGATGAAAAGAGTCATGGATGAGATACAAATTAGAGTGGATCCTCCACTAAAGGTGTACCGTGATAAGAAGGCTGCAACAATTATGGCATTACACCCTGTTAAACATAACAGATCTAAGCATGTGGAGATAGATAGAATATGAGGTGAAAAGCTTTACTTTTTCCATGTAGGATATAACAGAATTCTAGTATAGCTTTTCATCCTTACCTCAAATAACTTCTGCAAATATAAGAATTATACATTGAGCACACAATATTTTATTGAAGATGTACTTTCCGGTCATAGGAATAGGAGAATTCTTATTTTCTACCAGTAATAATGTTCAACAAGAGATAAGTGCTGGATAAAGAATCGGCACTGCAGTGACCAGTAGGGTAAAGGCCTAAAGCTCATTGCCATCTTTCATAGCTTTTCCAAAAGGCATGCTCATTTAGATGACGTGTCTAGATGATAAACTATCGGAATGGGGAAGGAGCAATTTTTTCAGAAAGAGAGAGTTGACACTTTGGGAGCATATTTTTTACTTTTGTGTTTTTCCTCTTTCCAGAGAACAAATGAAGAGAATATCATGGGCCATGTATGGCAAATACAATACACATAACTAGGAGCAGATTATTTTGATAATTTTGAAAACTTTGCTTAAGTTGAGATTATGGGCAAAGTGGCAAACCTCAGGAGCCAGCCACCGGTAACCGTCAGTTTCATACTCTGTTGCCTCCCCAACATTTTTGCAAGCAGTGACTATACCCATATCTCCCAAGCAAGCATTTCCATGGCGATCCAATAGAATCCTCTGTGTATTGAGGTCCCGGTAAGCAACACCATGATCATTTATAAACTTGATGCCCTCAGCCACATCAACAGCAATTCTGATGATTTCCTTTATCTGAAGCTTCTTGTTTTTTAGCATCAAATCATGAACTGAACCACCTTCCATGAACTTCGTCACCACACATAACCCATGATTTTCATCCACAGAAACACCACAAAATTGCAGAATCTTTTTGTGCCCACAAGTCATCAGTTCTAGCAGATCTTGACGGAGCTCAAACTGATAAGAATTTCCTTTATCACATCCTTTAAGCTTCTCGATTCCAACCCTTCTACCCATGTGGACCCCTTTATAAGAATTGGGTCCAGTCTGTTCTATAAACTCAAGACTATCTGAGTTCAATAACCATTTTTTGATATCTTCCCCACCAGATTGAATTGTCTGCCATTCATCTACGGATACAATAAAAGAGGAAGTAGGTAAAGGTACCTGTAGCTGAACTTTTTGGTTAGAATTCTCAAAACCGCTTCCATAATATGCATCCCCGTTGTCTTCTTCAATCTCTCCAAGTTCTCTCCCTTTGGAATTCTCTTCTTGACATCCACAAAGGCCAAAGGGAAGCTTCACCGTACTGGTTTTGGGCTTCTTCATTGCAAATTTTAGAGCATTCTCAACTCGGACTCTGATCAATTTGTCTTGCCCAGGCTGAACCAGAAGAAGGACAATCCCAAGGGTGAAACTTTTTTTCTCAAAGATCTGTATCTTCTTGCAGCAAATGCATGAACTATCCAGTGCACTGGACATTGAGGGCCATGAAATTGGAGAGTTGCAAGCAAAAGTCAGCTTAAATATACACCCTTGAATTTCATTATCTGGTTCTTCTTGGATCAGAATTGCAGGCTGGTCATCTGCGGATGCTTGCTCCATCAACTTGATGTGCAAAAATACATCTTTCATATCAAATCCCGCCTGAGCATAACTGTGAAAACGAAAGGAGGGGGAAAAAAGTTTTTATGCGAGGCAAAAATCAGAAAGTAAACGAAGACTCTATATTTGTTTACTGGGATTTCTAGCACCCGTATGCTCCAGTATCTAAGTGAACCCAAGTGTTTAGAACAACATCACTTTCAAAGTTAACACAACCAAACTGTGAATCAGGCCACCTTTTATTTCGAGTTCATGAGCTCCTCTTTTTTTTTTTTTTTTTGAGTGAAGAAAGGAAGTTCAAGAGCACCTTTCAAAACCATAAATAATCTAATACTAATCAAAAGACAACAGAATCCCACCTCAGGGGCAACGAATCGTAATGCTTGCGTATATTGGACATGAGCTTCTCCGGCAGCTGGCTACCTGGATAAAGCTGAGTGAGATTCCGAACGACACTTCCCCACACAACTTTCCGAGAACCATCTGCCTTCGAAGGAGGCGCTGGGTCACGAGCAGAATCCAGATTAAGCGAGTTCTTGAACAACGCTATAGCTTCAGTAACATTCCGACTCAGCCTCTGCAATTTCTTCTGCATCTGCGAAGTCTCCTTGGGTCCAGCAGCAGCGGAAGAGCTCTCCGACGTCGTTTCGCCCTCGGATCTATCCTGCGTCCTCATCAGAACCTGCTCTACCATTTCTTCATCCGTACTGGCGCGGATGGACCAACACTCCAAGGCTGCGGCCATTGCTGGATGAAGAGGAGGAAGAAGCAAATGTGAGTCAGATCCAGTTGCGTGGGAGCCGAAGAGTGAAAGAGAGATTCAGTAGGAAGAAGGAACAAAGGACATGGACGCAAATTTGAGATTTGTGACGGTGACCATTATTGTCTTCTTCAGGGGCTCTGACATGTATAGAAACTGAAGATAGATTGAAACTTGGAAGAAATGGAGGGTGTAATAAATGCATAGTGATGGAGGTTGATGATGGTGGCTGGTGAAATGGATTTGAAGTGTAAAGACCATAATTTAGATTTTTTATAAAACAATTGAGAAAATAACGCAAAAATTGAAACTTTTTTGCAAAAACCCTTGAGAATCTCTCTCCAGCAGGGTTTTTTTTGCCTCTTACCTCTCATCTCATATCTCTCCTCTTTCCCCATTTTACCGATTTATTTGTTGGAGTGTTTGAAAAAATTAAACGCGTGTTTAACAATATTTTTTATAAAATAATATAATATTATTTCTATATTTATGTTGAGTTACGTGAAAATATTTCTCACGATATGTTTAAAGCTGTGGGATCATATGGGATCCGAGTCCATGTGACCTCCCCAATCACTCACAAACTCTGCAACAAAACCTTGTCCCACCCCTTCCTCCAAACGCCTTCCTCTATCCACCTTTTTGACCAGAGAAAAGACTATAATTACCTCTACGCAAATATATCATTCTCAAAAAGTTATGCAACGAAGTCAAGAGACGAATTAAAGACATTTATTTCATTCACAATGCTTAGAGAGTGTTTCACTATAAAGTTTGCCGCCATGTTAATCTCTCTATTACACCACATGATTCTTGCATCCCAGTATTAATCCATTAATCTCTTAATTTCTTCAAGAAGCTCACCTTTCGGGTGTTTCTCACTCCATTTAGTAGTAATTAGTTATGTTGCTTTCTAGTAATTGTATTCAACAACCACCTTATATCCGTGAATATCTCACTTTCTTTTGAGGCCCTAGAGAATTTATTCATCGTATCCTTAATATTATAGTCATATAATTAACTTGAAGATATAAAAAAAGTAGTCAAATTGATCATTTGTAATAAATAAATGTTAATTTTTCTATATGCACTATTCAATTGTATGTATAGACCGTTTGGAGCAGTGGCCAGCAAGCTCAAAAGCACAGTTGGAGCCCAAAAGCATGGTTGGGGCAAGTTGGAGCATTTGGATAAGCGTCTTCGGTGAAGTGTTTCCGCTGGCAAAGGAGCTTCTGGTGAGAAGCTAAGGGACGGTGCGACGAGCAGTTGAGCAATAAATCATGGTTGGAGTGAAGATTAGCCTTCGATTTCTTCGCTTCATTTTCTCTCAACCATGCCTTCGATCTCACCGCACCATTTTCTCTTTGCCATGTCTTTGATCTTGCTACCTCCTTTGCTCTTAACCACGTTGTTGATCTTAGTCTGAGATTCTCATATTGGTTCCAGCATTTTCAATAGTAGCGGGGTGCTTGATTCAAAGATAGGGGGAGGATTAGTGAAGATGAGGACGAAGTCAAGCCATCGTTATGCTTGATTCGTCGCCATGATTGACCGAGGATGCCACTATCACTGTCGCTGTTGTCTTCGTCTGCAAATAGAATATGGAGATGGATGGAGGAAGGGAGGATTTTTTTTTAAGTAGGGACAATAAAGGAAATTTACAAACTTAAACACTTTTTATTTTATTTAATAATTTTGGGGCCCACCATAAATGCTACGGCAAAAACGGTTGGAGCATTAATTCCAATCGTTGGAGTTGGAGCATTTTTATCATTATCTTTATCCTCAAAATTATCATAAATAGGTAAAATAAAAATACATGAATATGTCCCACTTAATGATATTCATGTCATTTTATGCAATTTATCACAAAAAAACACTTCTTAAAAGTTTATTTAAACGGTTTCACCTTTTTTTAAAAAAAAGTCACTTTTTCAAAGTTAATCGAAATATAAATCACGTTTCACTTTTAACTTCTATCCAGAATTCCTTTTCTAAAATAACTTTTATAAAAAAAATTACTTCTTTCATCGTTAATCCAAACGGACTCGTAGTAGTCTAGTAGAGTTATTCTCCGGTAAAGATCCCTTTAATATGTGCATCATGAGAGATATAATGGGGAAAATAACAAAGTTCGTAGGTAAAAGTATATTGATATATTTTTCTTTTTAAAGCAAACCCTAGTCTAGTTCTTATATTAGAGATTAGGGGATGGAGTATTAAACTTTAAAATATTTATTTGCTTTACGTGTATTGTTACATTATATATTATTTTATAAATAATATAAATTAATTTAGAAAAATGACAGTACTAAAAATAAATATTTTAAAATATATTTATTTAGTTTCTTTAATGTAAAAAAATCAATTAAGTCTTAAGAATGAACTTAGCATTACACAGAACAAGAATGTAAAAGCTTACAATTTTTGGAATAAAATAATATATATAAAAACATATTAAAAAATCTACAGAAAAATAGATGAAATTTTTTTAAAAAAAATTATTAATCAAAATCTATTATTTAAAATTCTTTTATTACTTTTCATCTAAAAGCTATTCTACAAAAGCTTTTGAAGAAAAACTTTTAAGAAAATTGAAAAAATAACTTTTAGAAAACCATTTTTTCACCCCAAACCATAGTTTTGTTGTAAAAAAAATGAATATTGTAAGATTTGAGTGTTTGGGTAACATTATCAAAACCATAGTTTTGATGGAAAAATTATTGTAAGAAAATTTGAAGGTGTTTGGGATGCTATCCCTCAAAACATGGTTTTCTCCGGTTTTGAAAAACACACAAACACATTAGATAATGGATATCCAAAAAAAAAATTTAGAATCACACACTAGATAACACTTTTAAAATCAAGGTTTTAGTTCAAATCATAATTTCAAAAACAGAGCAGATAACGAACGTCTGTCAAAATTTAGAATGATTTTTAACTCTCAAAGTCATCAATTCATAGTTTTGTTTAATTCATTCAAACACCCTTTTATTCTTTACAATTGTGTAATTTTTGGGAGTATGTTGGAAGAAAGAAGTTTACGGATTTCAAAATAATTTTATAAATTTTGAAATGCTTTTTACAAATTTTAAGATAATTTTTATCTTAACTTACATGCACCGTTGGGAAAAAGTTTTCCCAAACATGCACAATATTGTTTGAATAATATTTGATCTCTTAAGTTTGTCTCATTTTAGTTTTGATTCCTTACATTTGAAACTAATGATTTTGATCTCTCAAATTTTATCTTATTTAAAATATTAATTCATATAATCTAATAAAAATTCGAGCCATTTTGCCCCATCAAATATCAAAACTACTTAAAATGCTTAAAATATGCAATTAAATTTTTATTCTATAAAAATGGATTATTTAAAGTAAGTACTCAAAGTAAGGAAGGCGGAGCACGGCGGAGAAATAGCAAAGAAAAGGTTAAGTGCTTGTTTGGCAACTTCTTTTAGAGAATCAAAATGCATTTTGCATCCAAAAGTTCTTTAACTTACATACTCTAGCGTTTGTCAACTTCTACTTTCAAAATACTTCATTCTACCAAAACTCGATTTTCATATAACATTTATCTAAACATAAATGCATAAGAAAGTTCCAAAGATTGATAGCGTTTCCTCACCATTACTATACGGTAACTCCCCAATTTTAAATAGAATTTGAGATATAATTTAATATATTTTGAGAGTTATTAGTGCAAAGTTAAAATATCTAGGAGAGATGTTGATAAAATAGGAATTATCACATGATTTAGGGATTTCATTTCATTTATAATAAATTTAAAAAAAAAAGAAGAGACTTTGTCTTTAAATTGATAATTTATTCATCAACCATACCTTTGAGTTTTTGATATTATTTGATACTTAATTCTTGCAATGGTAGGTAGTCAAGGGAATTTGGCAAATTAAAAAAAAAATGAAACGGCCACGTGGACTGATTCATTCATTCGGATTCCAGACCTACACGAGCCGCCACTCCAATTTTGGATTGATCCATTCTTTGCTTGATCCATCGTCGTGATACGCGGCGAGCGGCTGATTCATCAGATCCATATTTTGGAGACGCCGCTACGAGACTAGAGAGCGGCACGAGAGTTTAAAAGGAGGAGCAACAGTTTTTAGGCGGCGTTGGTGTTTTGGCTGGAGAGAAAAAGCATCAGAGGAGGGAGAGCTTGAGCTGCTGAGTTGTGGACTGAGAGCAGTCGCCGAGAGGAAGCTGGAACGAAGACAGCTGAACAGTAGAGAGCGAAGGAGAAAGCTGGAACGTGAGAGCGTCTGGAGGCGTCGTTTTGCAAACGCAGGGGATTTTATTTATCACTTCACTGTCATTTCTTTGGTTTGTTCTTCTTCTCTGTGAATTTAATTCCTCAATGCTAAACTCTTGGAATGTTTAGTGGCTAAATTGATTTGCAATAGGATTATTTTGAATCATTGCATGAATTGAGATTGATGATATCCTTTTTGGTGATGAGTGACAATTATATGTTAATTTTATGTTGTGTTTGATGCTTCTAATTGATTGACCACCACTTACATTGATTTGTCTAATTGAATTAAGTTTGAGAGAGTTAATTTAATTGTAAGCCTTAGATAAAATTATATTAGATTTGAAGTTTAGTAATCAAATGGATGGTTTGTTGGTAACATAGAGATATAGTTACTAACCTAGTATTGTTATATTAAGGTTTTTGCGTAATGATTATTTTTGTTTAACTGTAACAAGAGATTGTGCATGTTAATTAAAGGTATTAATTTGGTTATAACTTGAGAGAGCTTAATCAATTGCTTTTTGAATCTTAGACAAACATGTAATGTCATTTAATCACGAACAGAGTTGTATGTATTTAAATATCATGAATTGCAATGGTGAAAAATAATTCTAGGCATCTTTAATAGTTGAATTAAAACTCCAATTTGTCTTTCTCATTTTGTTGTTATTTCTTTTATTGAATTTGATAAATCTTTAGGATTCCAATTACTCAATTGATTCACTCAACCTAATTAATTACATAATTGCAATGACTATCTCGTTTATGCATTAGTCCTCGTGGGAACAATTTTTTTATACTACTTACGACCCGTACGTTTACGGTAAGCTTGACGGTGAATATTATCCATTAATAAGATAAAGATGTTGTCTAAGATCTGTAATAGTGTAAAGAATTATAGGATCTTCTTAGGAAGTTCGAAAAAAAAAAAATCAATCAACCGTGGATAAGAGGCTAGAAATTTCCTTAATAACATTTGAAGGAATCCCAAATTTTTCCTTCATTCAACTGCCAGATTTTGCTTCATCTATAAGAAAATCAACAAGACCATGATTGCCTTTAATTCTTATATATGTCCATCTTAATGAAAGTGTAAAATTATAACCTTCAACCATTACACAAAGTCTAAGTCTTCGGGTCTTTTATAGACAAATATTCAAACCAAATTACTTTAGGTTCAATATTGTCTTAGAAGTTTTTAAGTTATATCAATATCATCTTTATCATTATCCAAATTAAATTTAATTATTAGTTCACCAAATGTTACCTATAACTAGGCCTCTAGACACTGTGCCCCACCAATGCAAAGCTAAAGATAGTTGGATACCTCTTTGATCTTCTCTTCACCACACAACACGCTTTCATTTTTCTCTAATCTTGTAGATGTGATGCATTTCTTTAAAACTTTCTTCTTATTTATGAATCTAACTTAGAGAAATGAAGTGGATAACACATGGACATGTAGAAATGATGTGATGCGTTTCTTGAAAACTTTCTTATTAAGTATATTTGTTTAACTAATAAGTAAATTTAACATAGATAAAAGCCGAGATGAGATTGTTACAACATGAGAACCTAAAGGTCAACATTGCTCCTAATTAAAACTTCTGAAGTAAATTTGTATCTAAACACAAAACAAAAATTATTTTAACTGTCATGTTAGTGTGTCTGTTTGGGAACATAGGAGAGAAGTACTTTTACGCAGCCAAGGTAAATATATGAATGAGATTATCTCATTTTGCGAAAAAATACTGTAGAATATGCATTTGACTTTTCTTAACGCTTTGACAAATAAGCCAAGTATATTCAGTCAACTAATGGTCAAGCTTAACCTAGATAACATTTATGCCGAAATTGCTACAATTCGAAAACTTTTTTGGATGACATTACTCCTAAAAAAAACTTTCAAGATAACATTATTCCTAAGCGAAAACTTGCACAGCATAACTAAATCTTAACCCTATTGCTAAACCATTTTTTTACTAGAGAGGAGGGTGAATTATAAGATATATGATTGTTTTTGAAAACCACAAGCATATTCCCAATAAAGATAATAGTGCTTTGGAGCACTGAATGTAACACATCTTCAACTGATATTCAAGTATTGATATATTACATTATGAATTACTAATCTTTTCTGCTATGTTCACCCCTTTTGTCCTCCTAATATATGCCATTAAGTTTGAAATATTTTCGGATACTAACTGTGAGACACATCTCCCATTTGAGATTGTGAAAGACTAATTCCTTCCACTAAACTCAATCCAATTGGTGCATAATTTTTCTTTTTTCTTTTGTATAAACCATCCGGTATCCCTGAGGTATCCTGGGTTCATTGGCCATCTCAGACTAATCCGGACCCCCGCGAGGAGACCTTATGGTGGTAGCGAGGTACCGATGGGACAACCTTTTTGAGGTTGCGTTAATTATCGCGGCTGTCACTTCCCAGGGTTCGAACCCTCACCCTGAGGATTGCTGGTAGTAGCCCTTGCCAACTCTATCAAGCGCTCATTGGTTAATTTTTCTTTTTTGTTTTTGAATGGATTGAAACTAAGTGGCTTGTAAGTTGAGATCAAATGTGTAATCGAACTACCTCATATTATCATGATACGAAGTTGGGCCCTGAGATATCCACAAAGGCCAATATTCTATAAACAATAATACCCAAGTAATCCTGATAGACACAATAAGGCCCAATTATCCCAAATAAACATCTACTTTCAGACCTTTCAACCAATCGATACGACCCCTGAGAGTGGCGATCATTCTGGGACAACTGATTGAAGCCCAAATCAAGCCCACAGTCCAATGAAAGTTTAAAAAGCAACACTCTGAACTTCAAAATATTTATGTATTAAAAAAATATTTCTACCATAAAAACTTCAAAATATTTAATGTGGGATTGGGTCAAACAAAAAAAAAAGAATGAGTTAATATTTTGTAACATGGTAAATCAAGATTTGAATGACCATTAAAAAGGCACCCACACCTAATACTTGATTACACTTCTAATAAAATTTTCTTCAATATAAAGATACATGGTAGAGAAAAGCTATTTAATATATAAAGTGCTGTCATGAATTGTGAACTTTATGATTTATTTTGAATTTTATTATACTACCTCACCCTTAGTATAAGATTTAGATAATTAATTTACAAATATTAAAAAAATTCGTCAAATTAATTACTTGTAATAACGGGATTTTGGCTACCTCTAAAATACCCTTGTTAATAACATCCATCGAAACTGACCATTCATGAAACCCCTTGACATATGCAATTAATATGGATACGTTAAAGTAAATTCGTAAATCTTGAAGATAAAGTCAATTACAATATTTCATTTAAATAAAAAATGAACCACTTTATATTAAATATTGGAAGTATTGATCGGATTTTTAGCCTTTTCTGCTTTTGAATAAATGAGCATATATAAGCAGTTGTTTACTGAAAAAAAATCTCAAATGTACAATTTAATTGATGCAGAAGTTGGATTGAGAGTCCCAATATATACACACTCCTCCAGGCTCCAGTCCTTCACACATTTATCATTTGTTTAAATTAAAGTTCTTTATCAAAAATATATCATAATAACTCGCTTAACTAACTTCCTTAATCTACTTAAATTAGTTAATTATATCTTAGGTTAAAAATTGAAGGAATATATATTTATATGTATATTGTATATGCTAAAAATTAAAACTGATGAGAAGATTTACACATGGAGTCTTACACAAAACACACATATCCACCATAATGTGTGTATGAAATTGAATGAAAGTTTTGAATACAAATTCGTTAAACAGGGTGAATATAAAAGGAGAAATTACAGTTTTAGCATTTAAGTTTATGTTTGATTCTTTAATTTGGTGTCAAGTATCAATTTCATCATTAAATTTAAAAAACATACTTTTAATCATTCAGTTTTAATATTGTTAGTTTCATTTAATGAAATATGCTAACTTAAGAAATTAAAACGGTAATGTTGCAATTAAAGGGTGTATTGAGAGAGTTGGGTTTAAGGCTAGAAATTATATATACTTTGTTTATTTAGAATTGTAAAATTTGGCTGCTGATTATATTACTTATCCAAAGTACTCATAGCACAGATAATAATTTTTGTATGTATGATCCTCCTCCTCATCACTTGTTGGATGCAGAAGTTGATCATAACTAGACTTTATTGTATTGATTTCTTTAAGTGAATAAATGGACAATAATATTATTAAAAGAAGAAATGTAAAATTAGTTTTGCGTCAAGACCAATCATCTTGCATAATATAATGCACATTATACTCATTGTTTGGGAAAAAAAATTAGGGTGAATTACCCTCAAGTCCCAAGTAAGAGCTTTTAATACAAAATGGTCCCAAACGATCTCAGATTTGCTCTTAGGTCCCATGGGACATTTTTGTCATAGATTCTTAATGTGAAAAGTCAGAAATGCCCCCTTTTTTTAATACAATTGAAGGCAGATGGAATCCAAGTGTATTACGCCTGCCTTCCTTGATTACTATTTGTATTACGCTCGTGCCGCTGGTCCATGGAAACTCTGCTTGTCGTCCCATCTCTTGCACGTTGGTCCATTGGTAATCTTGCGATATAGGTGTTACGGCCAGGAGTCCTAGCTGTGCTGGCTTCTCCACAGTCCTCTACGTGAGTAATGTGAATATGAAAACAAAACAGAATAAAATCTATAACAAGATGGTCTGAGGTTTTTTTGCCGTTCCATTTGGGTGTGAACAAAACAACATAAACTTGGCACAGTTAATAGCAAATAGGTAGGGAATAAACCTAAAGCATGTCCTTAAAAATTGATGCTACTGCATCTTGGTTTAAAGTAGGGAATCAATCCATGACTCACGAGTGGGTAGCTATGCTAAGGTGGAAGTCCTTATAAACTTTTTGTTGCCAAAACAGTTCGAACAAGATGGTGTGAGGTTTTGAGTCTGAGGAATTCATAATGTGTGCTTGAGGTTTTGAACTGGAATGAACATCATTGATATGAGGGTTTTGATTTTGGACCTTTTTATATTGGCTTGTTTGAAGTGCGCAGAGAGTACTAGTACATGAAACAAGATGCCTGCATATCCACCACAACTTGATTGTTAGTGTTAGAGTTTGAAATGAGACTTTGTTTTTATTCTTTTCATATACATTGGGTATAGCATGTGTGATTTGTTTTGGGTGGTATGTCCTCTGTTTTAATGTTGTTCATTCTCTGTTTTTATGAAAAATGGTGATGGATTGCAGACAAAAAAAGAGGTTGCAGTGTTGACAAGTAATATAGCTGCTTAGGTTGTTAACAGCAGCAGCGAAAGTTGTTAATTTATCTTCTAAGGTTGTTAGTGACAAGTTTATTCTAAAGGTAGTCAATACTAATGGCGAGCACCTTTGGAAAGAATATGTTATGCTTCATTCACATTAGAGGCATATTTGTGAGCAGCGAAGCAGATGGGATAATATATGTAGGGGGAATAGTCAGATCAAGGGTCATTAAAGAAGGGATAAATTATGAAGAGTTAAAAACAATTGTAGCATCAATAGTGGGAATTGATGAAGTCCACTTTGACATTGGATAGAAGCACATTTGTGTACCATGTAGATGATGAAGGAGTTGAGCACTTAATTAAATTCAATGGAGATGTGGGCATCTATATGTAGAAGACAATGGAGATGATTCCACAATGAAAGTATGGGAGGATCCACAACAAGAGTTATCGTAAGTTGGATTTGATGTGGAAAAATATGCTAGTGTAGTGGTTGGAGAAAGTTAAAATAACTAACATAGTGTCATTGTCATTTTATTGCAAGTTGGATGACATGTCTGAAGGATGGGAAGGAAATACAACCATGATTTTCAATAAAGATCCACATATTTGGATTGTGTAGTGCAAATGATGCCTACAAACATACCTGAAATGAAATGTACAAAGTGGAAGGATGTTATAATTGGAGAGGGTCAAGTGTTTGCCAATCTTGGTGCTATTCGTGAAACATTATACAAGTATAGCATTGCCCATAAATTTTCATACAAGTATGTGAAAAAAATAAAAAAAAGATCATTGTTAAGTGTGTGGTTGAAGGATGTCCATGGTACTTAGGTGCATACTCCATGGGATAACATCAAGATACAGAATTCCTGACAATACGAACACTTAAAGATAAGAACCAACATGGTGCCCAAGATGACCTTATTGTTGCACATGCAAAAGTATCAAGTTTGACATCATCAGTCATGGTTGACACGTTGAGGGACGACATTGACAAGAGCTTTAATGAGATTAGGAGAGAAATGTATAGAGATTATGGTTTAAGTCTTAATTATTCTCAAGCTTATAGGAGGAAAGCAAAAGTGTTGAGGAAAATATATGGCTATTCCTTGGACATGTGAGAGGTTAGTAGAGAAGAATCCTAATTCTGTTGCTCGATGCGAATTCCAAATAGTGACATATTTGAGAGGGTGTTAATTAGTTATGGGTGCTCAATCAAAGGTTTCTTAGAAGGGTGTCATGGCATATTGTATATAGATAGATGTCATCTAAGTGGTCCGTACAAGGGTACATTGATTTCTGCTAATGCATTTGATGTGGGCCATCATTTATTTCCCCTTGCATATGCCATAGTAAGGGAGAAATACATGATCAATGGACTTGGTTTCTTATCCTTTTGAAGGAAATAATTAGCACAAGGGAGATAACTATCGTGTCTGATAGGACTCCTACCATAATAAGTTCTGTTAGAGATGCCTTTGGAAGCAAACGATATGCATTTTGTTATAGACATGTCAAGGAGAATTTTAGTGCTGAGTGTGTAAAGGTCAACAGAGACAAGGGCAGGACCAATGCGAATAGCAAGGAGAATGCTTTGAAGATGCTTGGTGCAATTGCTTATACAAGACATGAAGATGAATTCAATGTTGCTTTAGGAAGACTTAAAGCATTCTCTCATCCATTAGCTAATTGGGTTGAGGCCCAAGGTAATGTAGATCAATGGGCACAATGCAAATTCCCTCACAAACGATGGGATAAAATAACAATGAATAGTGATGAGTCGTTCACCGTTTGGGTTGTGAAAGAGAGAAAGCATAACGTTAATGTTTTTATTCATGAGCATAGAGAAAAGTTAGCCAAGAAGATGGTGCCTACAAAAGATTCAATTAAAAAGTGGAAAAACGGTATAGGGCCAAATATTGAGTCCAAGTTGATGGAAGAAGTTGCAAGGGCTCAAAATATGGAGGCTACATATTATGGAGATGGTCAGGTTTCTGTAGAAACAGTTGCAAACAACCGACTCGTTCGTCTAAATGTATATCTGGTGTCACACGAATGCACATGCAAGGCATGGCAAATGAGCGGGATACCTTGCGCTCATGCCTTTGCAGTAGTAAAGTGTGTTCATGCTTTTGTGTACACATATGTGGATGAATTCTATAAAGTGGCTGCACAAGAGAAGATTTATGCGTCACTAATAAGGCCTGTGGCAAGCCATGACACTCCATGTCCAGATAAACTAACCGTGACACAGACTATACTACGTCCGCCAATGACAAAAAGGCCACCTTGAAGGCCGAAGAGGAGCAGGATTGAATCTCAGTATCAAAACAAACGAGTTTATCATTGTCGAAGATGCAATGAGGTGAGCCACACTGTGAAGACTTGCAAAAATCCCAACCCAAGTTGATGACTTGCATGAAGTACATAATGTAAATGTATATTTTGTGGTTGGCGCATTTTTTGGCATTATGTATATTTTATGGCCGATGTATTTTTTTTGGCATTATGTATATTTTGTGTCCGATGTATTGTTGGCATTATCCATATTTTGTTGCCAATGTATTTTTGGCATTATGTATATTTTGTGCCTAATATGTTAATGTATATATAAATGGTAAATGAAGTTAGATATATGTATATCAATATGTTAATGTACATTATGTCAATGTCAGCTGCTAGGTTTGTAAATGGCCGCTGGTGGGGTTGTCAAGGGAAGCTGGTGGGGGTGTTAGTGGAAGCTGGAGGGGGTTGTAAATGGGTGCTGCTTGGGTTGCAAATGTTAACTGGTGGGGTTGTCAATAGGTGCTGCTGGGTAGTAAATGGGTGCTGCTTAGGTAGTAAATGGCTGCTGATGGGGTAGTAAATGGGTGTTGGTTGGGTAGTAAATGGATGCTGCTTGGGTAATAAATGGTTGCTGATGGGGTAGTAAATGGGTGTTGTTTGGGTAGTAAATGGATGTTAGTTAGGTAGTAAATGGCTGCTGATGGGGTAGTAAATGGATGTTGCGCGGGTAGTAAATGGAAGCTATATTTAGTAACAAATATTAATCAGAACCTATACTCATTATGCAGTTGACCTCTCAGTACCAAGTCATTGTTCACAGGTAAACATCAAATTGCAAATTAAATTATAACTCATAAAACTATATGTACATTTTACATCTCAGTCCCAAGTCATTGTTTACAAAAAAGGTGGTTGACAACTAAATGTGATTTACAGCCGGTAAAGTCCAACAAAATGTGTGTAACACAAGCTATATGACCCTCTTCCTTCTTGTAAACCCCTCAAGTATGGCCATGACTTTTTGACGATGTTTGTTTTTGGGGTTGTTCACAAGCCACCATAATACACCACTCTTAAGTTGTTGAAGCTCAACCGCATTGTGATAAGGCATTGTATAACTGTCGTCCCCTTCAGTGCCATCCCTCATTTGTATCCATGAAAGCACGTGCATGCCATAAGAATCCCTACATTACAAACACCTCGTGGTCAATGAAAACGAATGTTACAACTGAATATGAATTACCAAATAAGACATGATGTGTAATGTTTACATACAAATTGCGTTAAACATGAACTTCAGACCAAGTCACTTCCTTTTCAATATTGTTCGCACGGTGCACCAATTCTGGCTTCAGCTTTTGCATAATTTGGAAGAAGCAATCTCTCTAACTAGTTGTCAACCAAAATCACCAGTCAAAACAAAGCAAAATAATCAAAAACTACAAATCATTGACACTTTCCCATTGTATTTGCTATATGTTGCTTTGGATCAGTCCATCCTGATGTTTTACTCTTCTTCTTTGTCCTGTCCTCTGCGGCCTGATCTACTAATGAATTTAACATATAAAATCGTTTCGTCTGGGTGTGGAGCATGTAGCACGACCAATGGTCAAGGAAAACAGTAGGATCGAAAATGAAATCACAATCCTCAATGTTAAATGAAATCACAATCCTCAATGTTATATCCAACATGTTGAGGTAGGATTTGTGTTTCATTATCTTCCAAGATCCATATAGAGGGATTTTCAATTAACTTTGACATGAAATGTGGGGTGAACACATGGCGGGTGACTCTTCCATCCTTCTCCAGTTGCTCGGCCACCAATACCTTGGCAACCATGGACATCACCTACACTATTGACACACAATAACACAATACGTATAGCAAATATGTAGTGGATAAACTGAAAACATGTCCTTATCATATCATTCAGCCACCCCTTAGGTCAGAGGCAATAAAGCTCTGCCCGCGTAACATAGTAGTCATACATCTCCACAAATACCCTAATCCAGCACAATCACAATAATTACCGATAAATTACATTAACATTAATCACCAAGACATGTTTCGTTAACTTACACATCACCCTCCTCATTCTTCGGCCTCTCTGTGCAAAGCACAAATAACCTCACCTCCGTATTAAACCCACGCTTTCCCTTCTGCTTCAGCTTCTGAATAATGAATGGGGAGCTAACGACCAACTTGGCGTTTTTGTGCGTTGAGACCTTCTCAATATGTCATAGCCTATCTTCTCTTCCTGTGTCTCTTCGATGTGAAGCTGCCCTGCTTCATCCAAGTCCTCATCAGCTGCATGTTCATCGGTAGGCTGTTCATCCATAGGCTTGGCAACGTCATCATCTGATTCTCCTATGTCAGCATCTGATTATGCAATGTCAGCTTCAGATTCTGCATGTCCACAAGGTCCCACTCCCCCTGCTTCATTCTCATATCGTTCATCCTCTATTTCCTTTGCCTGCAACCGGTTCTGAAGTTCAAGCAACTCTGCCCCAACCATCCCAATGATCAAAAAATAAGTCCATCGGATTTCCTGAAATCAAAATTCCTCAATTAGATGTTCGTTAAGGAAAAGTGTCAACACTGCCTGTTAATTAATAAGCAATACTGGATGTGTTAGCATTGTCTCATGATTAAAGGGTGTATGTGCCTGCACCCCTCAATGCTTATTAATATGCAATAACCCTATCGTACTCTCCTTCTCAATGGCTATCCTCCTCTTCACCCGGTCATCATTCCAGTAACTAATGGCCTACGCCTGACCACGGGCTACCACATTTCCCAAAGGGAAATTTTGCAAATAGAATATCTGTATTATCAAATTAAATAAGGTCAGTTTAACAATGACTATGTCACTACAAATTAAGCTTTAAGGGAGGATAAGTCTCGTACCATGAGGAAATATAGGCATCCACCTACTGTTCTCCTTTCTTTCCCAGACCCTTTAAGCAATTGCCACTTAAATCCCGCCATGGCTTCACAAAGTTTTGTCATAATGAATGAGCACCAATCGTATGTTGAGTCAATGTCAAACAATTCAAGACACACTCACTGATGTATATGCTTGAGGAAGGGGTCAACAATGTGCCTAAAGCAAATATTACAAAATACAACTCAAAGTTGTCATCAATCTCTTCCATCAACCACTCCCCAATCTCTTGGTACGCTAAACCCTTATATACTGTACACAAATCAACAAATATGCGATCACTGTCCCAAACATTTAACTCTATCTTTTGCCCCCATGAGGCAAACCCATTATACATTCCACACATGTACGTGCTATTACCCAGGATTCCCCTCTCATCGTCACAACATTTGTAGCAGGGTCAAAATACCTCATGAACTTTGCACACGAATCACGGTTTATTTGTGTGCAACAGACATCAACCAATCTATCAAACCCTATGGCCTTCAACCTTTCAATTAATTCTGGCCTAGTCTTGATTTTTTCGCATACGGTTATAAATTGTTTTGGCTCACATCGTGTGTGGAAGGGCATAACATACTTCTTCCCTTTTCGCAGACCTCTTATCTCACTCAATCTGTTTCATGCATCTCTAACTTGCAAGCTTACCCCTAGGAACGACATCCTCTCTTCAACGGCCTTCCCCTTCCCCTTTCGTTTCTCCTTCTCTTTCTTCTTGAAATATTCTTCAGTGAAGAAGTGATAGTCGGAGAAATTGAATGACCTTTTCAATGTTTTACCCTTCTCCATCTTCATTTCCAGAAATACAAATAAAGAAACTGCCTTTAGAATTGAACTCATAGATTAGTTAACAACCAGTCAAAAGACAAATAAACAAAGAGAAGAAAACAAACGAAAGGGGAAAAAATTCTGCTGCTGTGAAGCTGCAGAGAATCAGTATGAGTAGCTCTAGTACACACTAATGGGAAAGATATGTGCTTGAAGGGAAAAAGTGTTCCTACCATGTAGTAACTTCAACATTTTCTCAAATTAATTCTTTAATGCATCCAATACCCAATAGTTCATGGCCTTGTTATTACTGCAAGATACTTTAAAAGTCAATTTCATCCAAGTTATTTTAAAATGCTAAATCCTTCTAAAAAAATACCTTCTCAGCAAATAAAAATTAAGGATAAGGAAACTGTAAATGAATGAAAATTGTGAGTTAAGTGTGGCACATTAGTACAGGAGGGCGAGCATGTGTTATAGGGCATAACAACAAAGTGTGTGAACAATTTCAAAATCCTTTCAAGTGCTTTCAATTGCCAGACATCACAACTTGCCAGACATCAGCATAGGATATATACAAAAAATTAGTTAGACAAAATGCTTAAAGTGCTTTCACTTTTCTCAAAACTTGCCAGACTTCAAGACAAGTTAGACAAAAAGTAAAGTTACAAAGGGGAAACCATTAAATCTGCACTCAGGATATATATAAAAAATTACTGGAGCAGGTGAAGCAAAATGAGCACAATGAATGAAAGGGACAATAAGAACCACAACTTATATGAATGCATTAATATTATTGAACGGAAATCCACTAGCTGAAGCAAAAGGCGAACCGAGCAAATGCATAAGCAGAACGATATTTAGGATTCCTAAAACACACCTACACAGGCACCTATCGCACGGCTTCACGGCGACCAGAGCAACAACTCAATGGCGAGATGGGTCGATGGCTTCAATCACGAGAGGCGGGTTCGCGATTTTGCACAGCGACGACTTCAGGCGCTCACAACGATTGAGCAAATCCAAGGCGGTGGCTTTAGTCGACCACAGCGATAGACACAGGCGAGCAAATAGACGGCGACTGGCGAGCAAAGCGATGGCTACTGGCGAGCAAAGCGACAACGACTCCTTCAGGTGAGCAGAGCGATTGCAACTGGTGAAAATGGCGGGTCGACGTTTTTAAACGATTTAGGTCATTGCGCATTTAGGCGGATTCCAATTTCCATTTGCCTTCAAATGTATTACAATAGGGGCATTTCTGACTTTTCACATGTACAATCTATGACAAAAAGGTCCCATATGACCTGAGAGCAAATCTAAGATTGTTTGAGACCATTTTGTATTAAAAGCTCTTGCTTGGGACTTGAGGGTAATTCACCAAAAAAATTAATACAACATGAAGAACATAATTTGTTTTGAAGAGTAACATGTATAAATATGTCCAAAATATTCTCTCTAATCATATTTATAAATAATATTCTATTGCGTAGGATTGGTCTTATATATATAAACAACATTTTTGCCTTAACTAAAAGTTTAATGCTCTTTTTCCAATTTTTATACTCAATTAATTGCATGTCTCTTGTATCTTTTTTATTCATTCTCTCTCACTCATTATCTTCATAAATAAGGGTATACTTGAAAAAAGTTATATCTCAAACATTTATTATTTTTAAATAACTTTAACCCATAGTTCATTTCACATAATTAAGCAGTTTTTACTTATAAAAAATCGGAGGGAGTATAAAATATAAGGAGAAGTGAGAATAAGTCCCATGTTAAGAAATTAACTGTAAAATGAAACTTTTTAAATTATGCAACTGAGCTTCCACATGATGCAATTAACATTCTTAATATGCAACTGAGATTTCACAAGAGTAGAATAACATGCCTCATTTTTAATTAATTTTTAAACGGATTTATCTCCTATTCTTACTAAAATATATAAATATTTGAAGTACATTTATTACATGTAGGACCAGGGCAGTAAATTCTGTCCATAAGATTGACATGGGTAAATTAATCGAAGTATGGAGTGAGGGCCCACATGTGTTAAGTGAAGGAACTGAACTTGCACGTAAGAGTTAGCAATTTGTGAAAGCAACGTAACAACACGAAACTTCTCATTCAATGGACAGAGTTTGCTTTAAGGTGAAAAGCATCAATCAACTAGTTTGATTCTCTTCTGCATTCTGAAGTGAGTGAATACACATCATTTCTTTAATTTCTTTTTATCTTTGGGATAGAATGGATGAATATATAATACAGCATTTCTAAAACAAAGAAAAGGAAATGTTTAGTTTTGTTTTTTGTTGTTTTAAAAACTGTTTTTTAAAAGAAATTAAAAATATAAAAAAATCTGTTTGGATGATTGCTTTTAAATTATATTTGAGAATAAACATACTTAGATTATATAGTGAAATTTCAACGATAACTTAAATTCTTAAATTGAGGAAAAACTATTAAATAGAGAATAGAGGGTTTCTAATTTTTCTAAATAAAAAATGTAAAAACAAAAGCAAAAAAACTAAAAAATATTTTTTTCCCATCATATAGATCTGACTGGATAATCAATTAGCTCGGGTGAGGACTAACCCTGAGGTGTCAAACCCAAAACTAATCTAGCGGGTTGGACGGCTTAGCGGAGTTAAATTCTACATAATTTCTTCCCTTCTTGAGCATGAAATGATATTGTTTTTGAGTTAAAAATAAAAATAACAATCCCATAATCATATTTGTGCTTTCTTAATTTTGTTTTATTTAATTGTGTCCAATTTATGTATGACTGTTCCATTTACTTATGGATTAATATCTTTTTTTCATGGTTATATATATGTGAAAAACTTTGTATAATTTAATTAGATTATATTATTTTAATTGTGACGGGTGTGATTCAACCTGGTTGGACTAGTACCCTTTTGAATCACTGCTTTCACTAATTCAATGACTAATCCATTATTCGATAGCTTTGCATGCTATTAAGATATAACTATGCATTTATTATATCAACTCACACTTAATTCCTAGATTTCAACTGTGACATATTCCTTTATATTTTTTTATAAGATCCAATTAACCGAATTTCGTTTTTTAAGTAATAAATATGTAAAAAGTTGCATACTTTCTTTTTCAAACATGTCCTCATTTACAAGAGGGTATGTGAAAGAGAAATAGTGAAAAAATATAAAAGAGAATGAATGTACGTGAAAAAGATAATGAGATAAAATAGAATTAGTTAGAGGTAAAACTGATTAAAAAATACATTAAATGTTCAGCGAACCATGAACTAAATCTTATAATAAAAGGATCGGACTGATAAAAAATACATTCAATGTTCAGGGAGGATTTGATAAGATTTGAGATGCCTCATGTTTCCTACCAGTATTCTTATCAAAAGAATAAGATATTTCCAAACAAAAAGCAAACAAAAAAAGTTTAATAGAGAATTGGTGATAGATACCTCATTGATAAGTTTAAAGAAAAAGTTTATGTAACTGATCTTCTATGTTATGTAACAGAACTTTCACGTTATATGTAACTGGCATTCTCTATATGTAATTGAGCTTTCTATAATGGTTCAACAGTATGTCTCATTCTCTAATTAATTTTCTAATAAAGAATTTATTACTAATTCTTTCAAAGGTTAAAATATGATTTTTGTTTTCTAAATTTATCGTGAGGTTTCATTTTAATATTTTAGGTTTATAACATATATTTTAAGTATTTAAAATTGTAATCATTTAACACCTTCTCAGGATTATCTGCACTTGGTCACTATGTACATATCATATTCATACGTGAATAATTAACATGCACCCCTGTAGTAGAATACATGTATTAGTCATATAATTCAATACTTACGTGACTATGTGATTGACTAGGAAAATATAAAGAAAGCAAAAAGAAATCTTCCCATTAATAAAAAATATCAAGTTCATCTCTACTTAGTAACGCACAACACTTAATTAAACTTACAGAAATCCGAACATAAACTATCATAGTTAATAATTATCAAGATATTGCTACGAAATCGTATTTTAAGACTTACATTCGTTCTATGATACATATTAATCCGTGCATCCCACGGGAGAAGCCATTAGTACCTCTTAAGATAATGTGATCGGTTATATCACAGTTTGCATATATGAGGTGACACACACTCACCACTTAACTTTGCTTTGTCAACATTTTCCCCGAATAACATGAACAATGTTAAATTTTAAAAACTAAAAATTTATTTTATAAATTTAAGGAATTAAAATGAGACATTATCACATTAGCTTAGAGGGGCAAATGTATACTTCTTTAGCAAAATTAAAATAAAATAAAACAAAACAATCCAATTCTCCCTTCCAATTGATTCATTTATACGGAGCCTTATTATTACAATGTCCTTTTTCTCTTTTCCATTTCTTCTTTTTCTTTTTCGTTTTCATTTATCCTAAGCCTTACTATCATTTTCGTTTATTACAATCCAATTCATTAATATTGTAAGTTAGGCAATAAGGTCCAATTGCGTGCGTTGCAACTGTCCCTATTGACGTTGCCTTATCATAATAATTATAGTATATTACCCTGTCGTTGGAATAAGAGTCAGCTAATTTTTTTAAGAAAAATTAAAAAGTTATATAAAGTATTTAATTATAACATATATACTGAAATACTTATGTATATCATTAAGTTATATATATACAAGTTGATTAATATATTTAATCATTCAAAAAAGTCAACAACTTCTTATATTAAAGTATTGAATTAAAAATCGGACCACATGGTCGGTTGACCTAGTCACCTAATTGGTCTGGGCAAGCCCCTATATCGGGATTTTTTTTACCCAAGATAAACAGGTCTGACTTGAGTTAAACTGATTCTAACCCGGGTAACTCTAGACAAGATGGTGGTAACTCGGGACAAGCTAATTTTTTTAAAAATATGATTTTTATGTTTTACTGAACTTATATTACCTTCAATTGGATTTATTGCTTTAGTTTGTTATCAAATTAATAATTTCTTACTTTTATTTTTTGGATTACTAAATTAAACTACCATTACCTATTAATGATTTTATTTTAATGCTTCATTATTTTGTTATTTTATAACTTTTAAAGGAGTTTAATAATAAACTTATATTCTCAATGTTGTATTTTATTATTACTACAATGAAACAGTTGTGTGATGTCTTTTTCATTTAAATTTTATGATATTAACTTGTTTATAATCAAATATAAATATTTTTATTAAATTATATTATTTTGATATGATTCGTGTGATCACTGGTTAATCCCGATTGATCCACTAACCATTGATACACTGAGTCGATCAATTAAGAGGGCAGTTCAACTTTTAATATCTTGTATTAAAGACCATAGCTAGTGTGTGTATCAGTATATATGTGTGCGTGAGAGAGAGACCTTCAACTTTCATACGATTCCCAGTCACCCTACCTTCTTATAATTCATAGAGCACGGACAATTTTTTTCCCCCAAATTTCAGATTTTTCTTACTGATTAGTTTGTTCCATTTTAAATGCAACAACAAAATATGTTTTTTCTGTGCATTATACATAGTCAAAATTAAGTAAGATATAGACTATCTTTCTCTCTCTGTGTTTTTGTTCGTAATCAATTGAAATCACTCTCAAAATGTGTTAGAATAAGACATGCATATATCCATTAATTTTCATATTCTAAAAAGAAATTGATGTGCCATGCTTTCAAATTGTCTTAATCGTTGTATCACAACACTGCTGAACAGAGAATAGAACAGATCGATCACCGCTAAACAGAAAAATTGCTGAAAAGACTGCGATTGCAAAATTTATTGTTCAAAGAATACCTAAAATTTACGGACAAGCGCCGGAAGTACTGATAATGCGGCTGAGGTATATGAACAGGATGCAAGTTCGAACCTGAAAAGATGCTTATCGGGGGAGGGGTGACACCTGCCTTGACGTTAAGCATTATAGGACACGCACCAATATATCCTCGACTTTGGATTAATCGGTTGCCCAGATTACTTGATCTAGTTAAGAATGTTAACGACTCAGTAAGAACGTCGGACACTGGAGAGAATCACGGGGTCCATTGGCCTCGTTGCCTTAGATTACCCTAAAATAAGAATACGTAAAATTTTTTAAAGACCGAGTGCATCATATCTAAATATATAAATATAATTTATAAATTACTAACTTAATTACTAATATATTTTATATGAGTGCCAATCTGGTACATATGCTAGATTCCAACTATCTATATGCCAAATTTTTTTTATTTCAAATATTTAAATTAAATTTATATAATTAGATCAAAGGGTATTTCATTCCCCCTGAGGTATTGCTCACTAAAATAAAGAAATAAAAAAAAGGAAAACTGGTGGCTGTGACGTTCACGAAAGAATTTGGGACGTATAGCAACTGTTACGGATTTAGATTACTCAGTTCCTATCTCACACTTTTCTTTGTCTCTTTTTAAAAATTTAGGTAAACTGAACTTCAAAATTTATTTGGACCACTATCCTGCTGGAGAAAAAGCTAACAAAAAATAACGATTAATTTATATAATATCAAAATCTTTACATTTACAATGAAATTAATTTGGACACATTTTCTAGTAGAAAATCTATGATCATCAAGTTCATACCAACTAAGCCGATGTCTATTGAGACAATTATTAGTTTTTAATCCAACCAATACGAAGACTGAAAAATAAGTTACTGTTGTAAATTAAAGGTAAATAGAGAAAGAGAAGAGAAGAGAAACTTTGAGAGAATGAGAGAATTTGAGAGGATTTCTATTCACTTTTGGATGTGTATTGTATGCCATGTACAAAGCCCTATTTATAGGCCTCTAAGAGTGACCTCTAAGAGCCATAAGCAATAAATGTTACAATCAAGATGGATGGATATACATTGTGGCTCTTTGTACATACATTGTGTACATACATTGTGATAATTGTACATTGAACACCTCTTTAGTTTCTCAACAACAATTCATGTATAGTACTTATTGCTTAGGGAATCAAGAGTCCATGGACATCCACCCTTATAAAGTATTTATAACACTCCCCCTTGGATGTCCATTATGAATGTGCCTCATTAAAAACTTTAACTAAGAAAACCCTGTGGGACAAAACCCAGTTAAAGAAAAGAGTATATCATTCACTGATACACTTTCAAGTGCTGCCTCATTAAAAACCTTTCTAGGAAAACCCAGTGGGACAAAACCTAGATAAGAAAAAAAGAGTACAGCGTGTATAGACTCCCCCTTATGATGACATCACTTGAGATCTCTGAGTCTGTGAAGACCGATGCCGTAAATAAACTTTTGAAATGTTGCACATCTCTTCACAAGATCATGAGTGAAAAAGAGTTTAGGGGAAATATGTTTCGTTTTATCCCCTTTGATGTTTCCTCCCTTCATTGGAGCTATACATGATGTATTATTGGGAGATTTTGTTCTATGAAACCACACATTTTCTGGATATGATCAATTAATGATCTTAGCCAGACACATTCTCGGCTTGCCTCGTGTGCTGCAATAATTTTTACATGATTTGCTGATGTGGCGGCTAAAGATTGCTTTGTTGAATACCATGATATAGCTGTACCTCCATATGTAAATAAATACCCAATTTGAGATATAGCTTTGTGTGGATCTGATAAGAATCCTGCATCTGCATAACCGATCAAATGTGATCCAGATTCATTGGAATAAAATAATCCCATATTT
>JANTPZ010148167.1:0-16482 GCA_025593235.1 Vachellia pachyceras | reverse complement strand
ATGCCATGTACAAAGCCCTATTTATAGGCCTCTAAGAGTGACCTCTAAGAGCCATAAGCAATAAATGTTACAATCAAGATGGATGGATATACATTGTGGCTCTTTGTACATACATTGTGTACATACATTGTGATAATTGTACATTGAACACCTCTTTAGTTTCTCAACAACAATTCATGTATAGTACTTATTGCTTAGGGAATCAAGAGTCCATGGACATCCACCCTTATAAAGTATTTATAACAGTTACATTATTATTATTATTACTGCTGCTGCTATCACTACTACTATTATATCAATAAAATATTCACCTTTTTCTACGATAAAACCATACTTTTCCCCTTACTAGCAATTAGGGACATAACCTTAAATACCTTAAATATTATGTAAATCTCAATTCAAGGTTGTAAATGGCATAAACATTTTGAATACCTAAGAAACAGTATGATACTATAATTTGTCGTGGAATTATCTAAATGTAATTAATTTGAAAAATTTTAGAAAACAAAAAGGAAAAAAGAAATGGAGACAACAATCTAATAAACAACAGCATTAACTTATCAAATGATGATAATAATTTAACAAATAACAACAGCATTAACTTATCAAATGATGACTACTAATTTCACAAAAACGTCTAGTTAAATATCAATGATGATAATAATTTAACAAATAACAACTTTAGCTTATGAAATCAAATTAAATTACAATAGCTCATTCAACTCAAAGAAAAGAAAAACTTTATTCCAAATAGTTTATAAGGAATCCATGGAAATCAAAGCATTTTAAGGAATAGTTTTTGTTTTTATTTGGTTATAGGAAATCATGAAAAAAACGAAGAAAGTGAGAATAATAATAATGAATGGAATCAAAATTGAAATAGGCTTTTGAAAGGTCAGATGTCAATTGGTCTAATGTGGCAATGAGTAAAGGAATAATATAAAAACAGAAGAAAGAAGCTGACCTCCCAGATTTAGAATGGTGCACAATCTCACAGGTTTGTTGCTATCCAATAAAGAGCTATGTGTGGGCCTTCCATAACTAAGGATAAGCTCTCACCCAAATAAAGGTGTTTTCTCCTTTTTAGTTTTTTAAAATTAGGCAGAACAATATTTGAAGGCTATCAAAATGAAATAAAATGTGAGAATATTAAAATAAGGGGTGATTGTGGGGGAATGGATTAGAGGTTTTTCGATTAAGCTGATGGGAAGAGATGCGATGGAAGCAGAGCTGATATGGCTAATTGAAGGGCTCAGTTTATGCTAGGAATTAGGATTTCCTTAGGTTATTGTTGAATGCGACGCTAAACAGATAGTTCAAACTAGTGTGGAGAAACTGAAGATAAATGGATACACTCATTTACAAGAGAAATTAGAGAACTTACTATCAAAGAATTGGACTGTCAAGCTGCAGCACATATTCAAAGAAGGGGATAGATGTGCAGACAAATTGGCTGCGTTGAGTCGGGAATCGAGGAGAAAGGAAGAGATATGGGAAGCTCCCCCTGAAGGTCTCCTGGAAATTCTGGAAGAAGATAGATTAGGTAGAATTTTCGTTAGAAAAGTGATGATGCAAGGGACTTTGTTGTCTTTATTCACCAAAAACAAAATGTCTCGAGAATATTAAAATGAGCCCCTGAAATGGTTTAATTCCTATGCAATTCTTTAGGACTATTCTTCAATTAATTTTTTTATAACATGTCTTAATTACTCTTGGTAAAATTAGTTGTCACCATTCTATTTGTTGCTATCATTCGACAAATTAAAATTTTTTACTTTTAAACTGTTCGTTATCATTTCTTTTTTTTTTTTGTAATTTAAGGGAATTCCACCATAAACTTATTTAATCCCGAACTAGTCATTAAAGACGTAACAATGATTAGATAATTGAGGTTGGAGTTTTGATTGAGATTTACAAATTTTGGGAATCTTTGTGTTTGTGTCTCTCTTGTAATGATAGTAATAGTAATAATTTCCTCATTCAAAGGTTTATTTGTTTGGTGGAATATTGTTTTTTTTGGTTCAACGGTGGATATAGTTTTTCAAACTCTTTTTTTTAATTACTGTCAATTTACACACATGAATAAAATCAAGTCAATACCATGATCAAGTTCATAATCTCATCTAAGCTTAACTAATAGCGCTGTTAATCAGGCAACTTGCCTTTTGTAACATTCTGAATTTGTAATTATGGGGTTTAAGTATTAATTAAGCCAATGATCTGGGTTTGTTTGAGCTTTAGTGACTTAAGGATGAAGACTAAGAGTCAAACTATTAGTTTCTCTGAGCAATCTTGGTATATTTGGGAGATTAAAAGGGTCTATTATGAATATATTAATTATGTAGATGTACATTGAATCTTCACTTTCCATGTCATTATTATTGTACAGTCATATTCATGAATGATATGAAAAGTTACAATCTATATTCATCAATATTAAATCTATTATTTATTAGACATTACCTTTGGATGTCACTCTCAAAGACATATAAATAAGGGCTTTGTACTTGATGAATGATATAGAGAAAGTGAATAAGAATTGCATTGCTTTCCCATTTCCTCTTCCCTTATTCTCTTATCACTTATTCCGAAAGTTCTTACTTTTACAACTCGTTATCAGCATGCTTGTTTTGACGAATGTATACTTTCCTCATAGTTACCTCAATGATTTCATCTACTTTCTTTTATTGTACCTTTATTTAATATAGATCTATCTGGGATAATCTTACCCGGCCACTATATGGAATTAAAGTAAATATTTTATCGACTCTTTTAATCATCAAGTTCCATAACTAAGATTGAAGATTATTATTACTTTCTTATTTTAATCTTTTATATATATTATTTATATGGTCATAAGTCTTGCTTATATATGATTTTATATTAAGAAATTATATGACTAGAAGTCACATTTCTTTTAATATGATTAGAAATCATATTCATTTGATTCTATGGTATATGGGTAGAAGCCATATATATTTTAATATTCTATCTTATGGCCATAAGCCATATAAAACTTTTATTTTGAAGATAAAAGGCCAAAAGCCATAAATTTTTATTTTCTACCTTATTAAATGGCCCGAAGCCATATAGCCTTAGTTTTCTATTATGAAATTATATGGCCAAAAGCTATATAACTTAATTCTCTATTTTGACACTAACTGGCCTTAAGCCATGAGAAATAAATGGCCTGAAGCCATGAAGTTTTAATTTTCTTGTAATATTTTACTTTATGAATCATTTTTTTATTATGGTAATTTAATTGTTTGTATACTGTAGTTTTATATTTCAAATTTTAATAATTTGTTTTATTGCTTTAACTACTTTGAACCATGTCAAACCTTGCAAAACTTGAATTTTGGGCTCTTGACATTACCGGAAAGAACTATTTATCTTAGATGATGAATGCAGAAATTAATCTAAATGCCATGGTCTGAAAGACACAATGAAAGAAGGGAATCATGCGTCCAACCAAGATAAAGCCAGATCCATGATTTTTTCTACACCACCATTTGCATGAAAGTCTAAATTGAGTATTTGATCGTAAAAGACCAACTTATTCTTTGAAACAATTTAAAGGAAAGGTCTAATCATCAGAAGATGATCACACTTCCAAAAGCTCGTTTTGACTATATGCATTTGCGTTTGTAAGATTTAAAATGTGTAAACGAGTATATATAACTCAGCTGTGTTTAAAATTACTTCTCAATTGAAATTATATGTAGAGAATGTCACCGACGATGATATGTTAGAAAAAAACATTCTCCACATTTTATGCATCAAACTTGCTCCCGCGGTAGTAATATCGTGAAAAAGGTTTTAAGAAATAAGCTGAGTTAATTTCTTGCCTCCTTTTGGAAGAAAAAATAATGAGCTTTCATGAATCCCGTCTAACTGGCTCGACTCCATTCGCAAAAGTGAATACCGTATCTAACAAATCTGTTTATGTTCGTAGACGTGAACGAGGACTTAGACGTGGCTATAATCACTACCAGAAAAAGCAGATTTAGTGATGGAAAAAGTGCATCGCTAAAACGATGGTCGTTAAATTTAGCGATGTAATTAGCGACGAAATTAGCGAAGGAAGTTTTCCTTCGCTAGCAACGGAATTGTCCCTCGCTAAATCCATCTCTAATTAGCGAGGAAATTAGCGACGGAAAGATCCGTCGCTAAATTTGACAAATTAGTCGCTAAATAGGTTATATTCCGTCATTGAATTTGACAATTTCGTCGCTAAATGAGTTATATTCCGTCGTTAAATTTGACAATTCCGTCGCTAAATAAGTTATATTCTATTGCTAAATTTGACAATTCCATCGCTAAATTGGTTATATTCCGTCGCTAAATTTGACAATTTCTTCATTAAATGGGTTATATTCCACCATTAAATTTGATAATTTCGTCGGTAAATGGACAATTATGTGGATTTGACAATTCCGTCGCTAAATGCTTCACTGATTTTAAATATGAATCAACTACGCATTTACAAAAATATTTCATAAACAAATCTTGTTTAATTACATAATTGACCCAAAAATATTTTAAATAGTAACATCAATTACATAGTATCTGTAACCATAAGCACACATTGTAATGTATGATAAAAGCCTTTAAGTTAAAAAAATACAGATAACAATTAAGAGCTCCAAACAATACAATCATCATCATTAAAGTATTCATCTCCTTCATTCTGAGCATTCCTTTTCTCCTTCCCTGTCTCCTTCCTCTTTTCCCCCTTCATTGTTATACATCACCATTTTGACATAGGATCTTCACTTCTTGGTCAAGAATTTATAAAGTATTCCAGAAAAACATTGAAAAACAGAGGTTAATAACTGTTCTAGACTTGTTGGAAAAAAAGCAAAGGAAATCATCCGTACATGGTTTATTGAGTTAATTGCTCGCCTCCATTTCCAAAAAAAAAAAAAAAGTGAAGAGGTTATCACCAATCATGTGTTCAAAACTTTGGGTAAAGTGGCAAAACAAAAGGAAAATGTAACTTTTTAAGAAGGAAGTTGGTTCATAGAGCAGATGCACCTTTCCATAAGAATATATCAATGAGCACTCAGCAATACATAGTAGAAACAGATACTCATGTACCTTTCTGGCCACAAAATAGATAGCATGAACAAGCAAAAAGACGTACTCATAACTGGAAAAGATGAATGTGTTAATCTACCCCTAACCTAAATTATACAAGCAAGGCAAGCTCCTAACAACAAGAGCTACGATATCCACAGAAACCTAGGTTGCTTTCAGCTCTAGATAGAATCAAGATAAGGATGTACAAAGAAAATTTCCTTGAAAACTTAAAAAATGCAAGCAAGATCGGAGAGGTTTCCTACATTTTCTTAAAGCCAACTAGAGGAAGGGGTAAAGAGGAGTTATATGCATGGGGATTCACTAAAAGGAAAAAGAAACAAGGAGATATGTGGGACTAATGAAGGAATGCAATCTCATTACTCGGAATAGATTAAATATATGTATATATATAAATATTCACCCAGGTCAAGTGAATATGCATGAATGCCGTGACAAAAACACAATTCAACATACTGTTGCTTACCTAATCAGAGACTTCTTTGGAGATACAGGTGCAGGAATCTCACTTACTAATGGCGCTGTCAGTTTAGCAGGCTGAGTCCAACAAAAAAAAAAAGGGAAAATTCATAAATGCTTCTATTTCTTACTGATACCACATGGAAAAGTAACTTCACAGGTTTCAGAGCATGGCCCTTAGATGAAAAGAATAGGAATGGATAAAGGCAACATGAAATTACAACCTTTAGAGATAGAGGATTTCAAGAAAAGAAAAACTAGATAAACATAATCCAGCAACAGCAAGTTCCAAAAATAAATGTGAATTCCAAACTATCATGACATATATAAAATAATCAAATTTCATAAGAAAACCTCATGATATAATTACACTTCATTATTACCATATTCATTAAATTTTATCGATCCTTTTATTTTGAGGACATTATGTTACCATATTCATCAAACCTGACTCATCTTTTTTATTCCATCAAAAGTCTAACTAATAAGAATGCATAAATGGATTGTCATTAATTGATCCCACAGTGTCATAGATTAATGATAAAAGCTATGCATAAAGTTATATTACCATATTACATGTATCCAAATACATATAAATTAGAATCCCAAACCACGCTACTAAATCTCCTGCATCACAAACACATTCATTCTATATGTATAATATGCCCCCAGAAATCACCTTCAAGATGATTCTTTTCCATCATAAAAGAACACCATTCACAAACAAATCATAAAACAAAAGAGAGATATCAAATATAAGCATGCCAATATCAGAATAACAGCTTATTTCAAAGAGAACAGGCACTTTACTGTGACTAATGAAATTCAAATATAAAGTTCATGGAGACAGGATAATCATCAACCTGCTTTATCCCTTGGGTCAGGGAGGAAAACCATATCTATCTGCAATTTTTCAATCCAACCCCTTTTCCAATCTCCAGTCTTGTACCTTTTAACACATCGAGACATCCTCATTACAAGTTAGAAATGAAAATATTACAAGCAGAAAAAATATCAACGGACAATCTGCTGAACCCTCTGAATAACATCAATGGACGAACACTTTGATTCCCTATCGGCGAAGTAAACACAAATGAGCACAACCCAACACCTCAAATTTCACCCATTCAACCATTCGAAAGCTTTAAAGAACAAAGGAATAACAGTACGATATTGAGAGTAGAAAGCATGAAGAAGTGAAAAATAGACCATAATGGCAGCAGCAACATTATCACCAACGAGTCCATCAAAAGACTGCCAGGTTCCCAAGCCAACGGAAGGGTCTGAGCTCCAGTGTTCAAATAGCAAGTATGAATATATATCGAAGCTCTGCAAATTTCCTCCTACTAGAATTTGATCACAAAGTTGAGGTTCTTGGGCTGGGCGAGGAAGCTTGGAGCCAGATCGGAAAGGTTGGTCCAACTGACGAGGAGGAAAGTGAGCTGGGTGAGCTTGCTGATGGCAGGTTAGAAGGGCTTGGTGAGATTAGGGAGCTTGTGGAATTCGAAACAATGGAGGTAAGGGAGATTGGTGATAGAAGGTGGGATTTGAGTGGAGAAATTAGAGCGGGAGGTGGAATCAAGAATGGTAAGCGAGATGATGTGGTGATTATAGGTGACGGTGGACCTATCGTAGCAATTAGTGTTGGGGTTCCAAGATGCCAGCAGGTAGGGATTGTTGAGATCTTGCTTTAGTTGGAGGAGAGCTTTCTTGTCGGTGGGACGCAAGATGAATGGTTGCGGCAATGATGAACGAATGATTTTAGGGCAAGCAAAAAGGATAACCTAGACGGTATTAGAGGGAAATGATTTTTCCAGTAAAAATTTGGGTGGTAAATGAAAATTAGAGAGGAATTTAATATTCCTCACTAAATTCGTCGCTAATTGGGCATTTCAGAGAGGAATATTTATATCGTCGCTAATTTTCCTCGTTAATTTGGAAAATTAGAGAGGAATTTAATATTCCTCCTTAAATTCCTCGCTAATTGGAAATTTTAGAGAGGAATATCCAAGTCGTCGCTAATTTAGACATTAGAGATGAATTTAATATTCCTCGTTAAATTCCTCACTAATTAGGAAATTTAGAGAAAAATATCAAAATCGTCCATAATTTTCCTCGCTAATTTGTGATTTTCTAGTAGTGAATCGTTAACGTGGCTATGGTCAAAATCATGATGGTTCAAATTCCTGCATGAAGTAGGGAAAGATTCATAAGAGCCATAAAAAGGAAATTAGTGGGCATAATAAGCATGTTGAAAATCCATGTTATCGCTGTGGCGGAAAGGGTTATTGGTTTTGTACCTATCGTATACCAAGGCACTTGGTTGACCTTTACCAAGAATCACTAAAAAATAATGCTAAATGATTACATGTTGAAATAGATCATGTTGATCAGGCTGATAATTTTGAATATGGTGACATGAACATTACCCATTTGGATGTTACTGATTTCATAGCTTAAATTATTTGTCTGTTTGAATATCTATGTTTAGTGTGGTTAAAGTTGTAATGATCATATGTATTTCCTTTTAATTATATGTTATTTTTATTTCATGTAACGAAGAATGAGTCTTACTAGCATAAACCCAGGAGATTTATGTCTTGTTGATAGTACAACAGCACACGCCATACTCAAAAATGATAAATATTTTTCTTGATAATGCAAGAAATTAATGTTCAAACTATATCTGGTAGAACAAATCTAATTCAAGGCTCCAAAAGAGTTAATATTTTGTTGCCTAAAGGAACAAAATTATGCCTTGATAATGCACTTTATTCAACCAAGTCTAAGAGAAACTTACTAAGTTTCAAGAATATCCACATAAATGGATATCACATAGAAACAACAATTAAAAATAATCAAGAATTGTTGTAAATTAAAAGTAAATAGATAAAGAGAAGAGAAATTTTAAGAGGAATTTTATTCACTTTTTAGATGATATGCATGTCATGTACAAAGTCTTATTTATAGGCCTCTAAGAGTGACCTCTAAGGGTCATAAGCAATGAATAACACAAAGAATATAGATGAATATATATTGTGACTCTTTATACATTGAATACCCTTTTACTTTCTCAATAAAAATTCATGTATAGTATTCATGTCTCGGGAAATCAAGACTCTATGGACATCTACTATTTTAATGTATTTATAATAATAATAAAGTCTCAATGTCACAAAAATAGTTTCTGGTAGAAATGATGTATTAGAAAGTTTTCCTACATTTTCTCCTGGTTTAACTATATATTTATAAGCATAATTGAAACATATGTTATTGTAAACTAGAAGTTTACTAATGTAGACCAAAAGTCCATTAATACAAATTAGCAATTTGTCAGTGTAAACCAGAAGTTTACTGATGAATTTAATGATTGGTATGACCAGTTAGGCCATCTCGAATCAACCATGATGCGAAAAATAATTGAGAACTCATGTGAACATACCCTGAAGTGTAAACAAGTACCACAATCCCATGATTTTTATGTGCTGCATGTTCCAAGTGTAAGTTGATTATTTGGCCCTCACCAAGCAAAATACAAAGTGAATCCCTCACTTTTCTAGAACCAATTCAAGGGGATATTTATGGGCCTATACACCCACCATACGGTCCATTTAGGTACTATATGGTTTCAATTGATGCATCAACTAGTTGCATGTCTGCTTATTATCTTCTCGCAACCTGGTGTTTGCAAGATTACTTGCTCAAATGATTAGATTAAGAGCATATTATCCTGATTATCATATCAAGAAAAAACGTCTTGATAATGTTGGTAAATTTACTTCGCAATTTTTTAATGAATATTGTATGTCCATTGGAATTAACGTTGAACATCCTATAGCTCATGTTCATACGTAAAATGGACGTGTAGAATAATTGATTAATTGCAATCGTTTAATCAATGAGATCTAATCTCCTGATTTCTGCTTGGGGCCATGCCATTTTGCATGCAGAAATGTTGATTCGCATTAGGCCAACAAGTTATCTAAAAGTTTCCATACCCAATGATTTTTGGTCAGAAAACTGATATTTCCTTTGTAAGGATTTTTGAGCGTGTTGTATATGTGCCAATAGTACCATCACAACACACCAAAATGGGTCCTCAAAGAAGGATGGGAATTTATGTTGCGTATAAATCTCCTTCAATCATAAAATATCTAGAATCATCTACAGGAGATTTATTTACAGCCAGATTTGCTTATTGTCATTTTGATGAATCAGGATTCCCAACATTAGGAAGAAAAAATAAGCAGTTGGGTCATGAAATTAGTTGGAATGATTTATCATTGGCTCATTTTGATCCTTGGACAAAACAATATGAACTAGAAGGTCAAAGGATAATTCATTTATAGAATTTAGCTAATCAAATGCCTGAAGCATTTACTGACCCCAAAATAGTAACAAAGTCACATGTCCGAGCTACCAAAGCTCCTATTAGAATTAATATCCATGAAGGAGAACCTATTATGAATGATTCCAAATCACGCCTGAAGCGTGGAAGACCAATCGGTTCCAAAGATAAAAATCCTTAGAAAAGAAAAGGAGCTAAAAATATAGATAGTCAAATAGAAGATAATCAAGAGAAGATAAGAGCTCCAGAAGAGAATGTGGTGATCTCATAAGAGACACATGTACCTGAAATATGTGAAAATAATGAGATTTCAATAAATTATGCTATGAATGGAATCCTTTGGGATCGAAATGAAGTCAAAATTAACGATATCTTTGCTTATAATATAGCACATGGTGTAATGAATAATAATGAGGATCATGAGCCAAAATCCATTAGTGAGCCAACAGAGAAAAGATTGGTCATTATAGAAAGATGTCATTAGGGCATAATTAAATTCATTGGAAAAACGAAATGTTTTTGGACCTGTATTCCTTACACAAAAGGATTTAAAACCTATTGGATATAAATGGGTTTTTGTGAGAAACGAAATAAAAAGGGTGAAATTATAATATACAAGGCACTTCTTGTAGCCTAAGGCTTTACACAAAGGCCTAGTATCAATTATGAAGAAACATATTCACCTGTAATGGATGCGACTGCTTTTCGTTATTTGATTAACCTAACTTTAAATAAAGGGCTTGATTTGTATTTAATAGATGTTGTGACTACTTGTTTATATGGCTCACTTGACAATAATATTTATATGAAAGTCCCTAAAGGACTAAAAATGCCAGAAGCACAAGTCCCGGAAGGACTTAAAGAGCCAAAAACATTGAATTCTAGTTCTCTAAAACAATACTCAATCAAGTTGAATAAGTCCATGTATGGCCTGAAACAATCAGGGCGCATGTGGTATAATCGTTTTAATGAATATTTGTTGAAAGAATGACATATAAATGATCCAACATGCCCATCAATCTTTATGAAAGATCTAGAAATGAGTTTGCCATAATTGCTGTTTATGTAGATGATATCAACATCATTGAAACTCCTGAAGAGTTACAAAAGGCAGTTAATTATTTGAAGAAATATTTTAAAATGAAAGACTTAGGAAGAACAAAATTCTATCTTGAATTACAGATTGAGTACATAAAAAATAGGATCTTTGTACATCAAGAAACTTATACAAAACGAATCCTTGAATGTTTTTATATAAATAAATTATATCCGTTTTGTACTCCAATGATTGTGAGGTCTTTACATCTTGATAAAGATCCATTCAGACCTTGAGTAATTAGTGAAGAAGGTGATGAAAAACTACTTCGTCCAAAAGTACCATATCTTAGTGTTATAGGAGCACTAATGTATCTTGCTAATAACGCACGTCCTGATATATCATTTGCTGTTAACTTATTAGCAAGATATAGTTTGTAACATCCTTATTTTGGGATTTATAGTTTGTTATTGTTTGGTCTTCAATTAGTTAGAGAATAAAATAAATTAGGACTTAAAAAATCAAATTCAGATTTATTGTATATAAGTAATCCCTCATAAAAATAATTGATTGTATATGTGTGTAAAATTATCTTAGTATTAAAATAAGTAATACCAGGTAATTATTATTATTTTTCTTTTCGTTTTAAAAAAAAGTAATATACATATATATAATATTATTTTATTCAAAAGCAAATCCTAACCTTACCCCTACTCTTATAAAAAGCCCTTCCCTCCATCAGAAATCAAAAAAAATTCCGCCGTTACAGTAGCCATCAACAATGCCGCTACAGTGTTCCTGTGCACAAGCGCTCTTCTTGTCTCTTTTTTTGTTGAGCCTTGTACATTGTTTGCTTCTTCTTACTTTCTTTCATTTTTCTTCTCCAGTCATACTAATAAAAAGTCATATCTACCTTCCTTCTTGGTTCTTTTTTTTTCTATCTGTTACCTTTTACTGTGCACTCGTCTTGTCCTATCAACTCTTTTTCTTTGGCTTCCATCCACGCTCCACGCAATTATCTTCATGCTGTAGTATTGAAATGTTTGTTTTTTTCGTTCACTTGCTTTCCCCCTCTCTTTCATTCCTTAAAAGACTCTCATGCAAATCCATTACCTTTGACTTACTTACTTTCCACTGTGCGTCTGATAACCTAGACTAAGAAGTTGGTACAAGCAATGAATTCCTAATGCTCTATAAAACTGAATCATATGAATAATAACTTACTTTACATTTTTTTACATAAAAAACTTAAGGTATGCATATATATATACACATGTTATTCTATTTGTTTCAAACTATTATTTTATTGTTTATAAAAAGGGAAATATATATATCTATAAGTGTGGGGTGTGTGTAAGTGTGTAAGTTTATGTGCGCGCGATTTTTAATAAAAATTATTTAAAATATATAGATATAGGTATCTTATGCGCACACTCTCTATGTGTTTTTTTTAATTTTTTTATTATTTGAAAAAAAGTATTATATATGGTGTGGTGTTAACGTATGTGTGCGAGCACATGAACTTCAATGAGAAAGAAAAGGTGTTTCTGATAGTGTAAATGAGAGTGTGTGTGTGTGTGTGTTTTTGTTTGTATTATTATATTTATTATTATCATCATCATTTTTTTAAAAAAATTAAAATAAAATAATAATACAATATGTAGATATTACCTAAATTAAAACAGTTATAATAATATTAGTGTTACTACTACCATTATTATTATTATTATTATTATTATTATTATTATTATTTCCTTCATCTCAAATAATTTGTAAAATCATAAAAGAGATTATATCATACAAAATAAACACATGTATTTGTCTCATATGAATAAATGAGGCATTGTATATCTTTGACCAATAGTGGGTGTAAATGGTAGTTTTAGGTATTTAGAGTATCTTTGAAGCAACTTTTAAGATAGGTTGATTAGTCTATTGATAGAAATTATTGTGTATAATTTTGTAGACTCTCATTGAGAACTTTGGATTAACTTTTTTGTGCTACCTGTAAGCTAAAAAGTGCAGGTAACTCTGAATATTCTTCCATATACTTGTGAATCGCATATAATTAAATTGTGATTGAATTATATTTTATTCATTTTTGGACTAAATTATATAAATGCAAATATTAAAAGTTTCCAATATATATTTTGGCATGAATATTTTTATAACTGTCATAGCAATTGCATTGTGATTAGGTTGGAGTACAGAGAAGAAATATACATGATGAGATTTTTATCATGTGGTAAGCGATCACTCGATGCATAGGGGATGGCATTTGTAAGGCCCCTTTACATGTAGTTTTCCTTTGGCCAAGATTACATTGGAATTGTGGGACATGTGACGTCTTTTTGTTTTTCTTTTAAGGAGGGGAGCCATAGTCCAGACTTGAGCTCTACACCTTTGGCCGGGTGTATCTTAAGAAACTGGTAAGCTTGAGACAATCCAGTTACATGAATAAGTTTCTATTGAATTATATGTTAGCCTATGGCTCCAGTTAACGGAATAATGATGGATGATGATATAAGAGTGGTTGCATATTGTATTATTATGCATTATTTGTAAAGATGATTATGAGTTGCATAATTATGAAAAAATAATATGAAATAATTTATATGATGTTTATACACATACACATGTATTTGTAAATAAGTTCTCCTTTTCAATTGTATGACGTCTGCTTGTGTGTGGTAGAAACTTTCAATAGTTACCGGGGCATGGAATCTCACCCCATTATATTAAAATTTTTTAGGTGATTGTTCTAGTAGGCAGCAAGGGAAGTCACCTATAGAATGAGCCTTGTTGGCTCTCTTGTGCCTCTTAAGCACATGCTATCATTTTAAATTGCCATGATTCTAAAACTTTCACAATTTATTTTGATTTACTATGATTACTTGGGAGGACATGGATTGATATTAGTGCATGCATTTTGACAGGATTGATGATATATTTTAAAGAATTGATGTTGGAAATCCTCTTTGTTTACACATGGAAAAAAATTTCCTTAAGCATTTTGGTTAAAAATTTGGGGTCTTATATACATTGTTCTTCACCAAAACAAAGACATTGAAATAGAGTGAAACATATTCTCCGTTATCTCATATGCACTTTGGATATGCGGATATTCTACTCAAATAAATCCAAGCATGAATTGGTTGATTATGTATATGCTGGATTTTTCTCTAATCCACATGATGGTAAATTACAAACTGGTTATCTGTTTACATGTGGAGGTGCAGCTATTTAATGACGATATATGAAACAGTCTATATTAACCACATCATCTAACCATACTGAAATTCTAGCAATCCATGAAGTAAGTCCAGAATGTGTTTGATTGAAGTCAATAATACATCACATACGAATAACTTGTGGTTTATTTTTAGGAAAAATGATCTTGACAATCCTATATGAGGATAATGCTGCATGTATTGCCCAACTAAAGGAAGGGTATATCAAGGCTGATCGAACAAAACATATTTCACCAAAATTCTTCTTCACTCGTGATCTTCAAAGGGATGGTGAAATTGATATCTAACATATCCGTTTAAATGAGAATCATGTATATTTATTCACCAAGTCTCTTCCAAGTGTAGTCCTTCAAAAGCTTGTCCATGACATTGGTCTTCGCAAACTCAGAGCTCTCAAGTGATGTCGTTATGAGGGGAGTCGATACACGCTGTACTCTTTTTCCCTTGTCTAGGTTTTGTCCCACTGGATTTTTCTAGAAAGGTTTTTAAATAGGTAGGACTGAATAGTGTATCAATGAATGATGTACTCTTTTCTTTAACTAGGTTTTGTCCCACTAGATTTTTCTAGTTAAAGTTTTTAATAAGGTACATTTATAATGGACATTCAAGGGGAGTGTTATGAATATATTAATTATATGGATGTCCATTGACTCTTCACTTCCCACATCATTATTACCGTACAGTCAGATTCATGAACGATAAGAAAATTCATAATGTATATTTATATGTATTAAATGTATAATTCATTATAGATGACCTTGCTTTTACAACACAAATGATATTATTTTTGACTGATTCTTCTTGCATTATAAAGTAGACATCCCAAACTTTTCAAAGAGCCACAATTTGTAATTTTTGGATGTCTATGAATTTAGTTAAACATTTTTATAAAGTTGCGTCATATTTGCTGAGGAATCCACAGTGAATCCAACACAGATCGGTGGCCAATTTTGGATCATTTTTTGTGTGTTACAATGGAAGAAATTATTCATGGTATATAAGTAAAAAAATTTTTAATATAAGTTTTAAAGATTAAATATTTATAAGTTTACTCGCGTCATTTACAAATTAAATTTAATATTAAATAGAATTCAAACAACCTACCTCTATCTATTTTTTTTTTCACGTCGTATCAAACTATCTATGGGCAACTTATTCCAAAATATATTCATCTTAAATATATTAATCTATTACTTGAAAAATCGTTTTCAAAACTCATAAAATGAAAAGGAAAAATCAATGAGAAGTCTTTTTAAAAACTTTATAGGTTTTAAGGATGTTATCACCCAAGATAGAGAAGATTCAAAGAAAGATGAACATGAAAGATGCTAAGTGAAAAACTTGAAGATTAGATATAGTGCATATGTGAATTAGCGGTGAAAATTACTTTTTGAACATGATTGATGATATACAAGTAATTATATGAGAGGAGTTTTGTCTCAAATTGCATATAAAATGTTTTCTGTTGTCATCCCAAATAGGCTGTTAAAGCTTAATCTCACTTAATCCCAAGCAAAGAGTGTTAATTTCAGTACGCATAACATAATTATTGTGACAGCTTAAACGATTTATGTTATGAAAGCAGTGTAAGATAATACAGTTTAAATAACGACTAAAGGATTGGGCGGTTTAACCAATTTAACTATGGATTGAACTCGTTAACCGTTCAATTGAAAATCATTTGTATGGTTGAGTTGGATTGGACCAGAATTGACCTGAAATTGGAATGGAAGTAAACAAAGGTTTCGGGAAAACCGAGTGGTTTCTATGCCTGACGGAAAAAATGCTAAAATAAATAAAAATGAAAAAGCTTGACCCCTCGAAAGGCTAATATATTTTCAGACTATTTGTAACTTGAAAACTTCATATGTGTGATGTTATTATGGGGACAATTGGACTTAATATATTTTCAAACCATTTTGTTAAACTTTTTTTTTTTGGTAAGAATGGGGGCTTTAGCCCAAGTTTCTACATTAATCACTCATAGCCAGTCTTGGGGATGTAACTCCCATATAGTCCCTATACAACAAATGCCTCAACTGCTGGGGAGGCTCTTCTAAAATATGCAAATCAAAGTTTTCATCTAAGCTCATGTTAGCTAACAGGTCAGCGACAGAGTTGCCTTCCCTGTAAGTATGTACAAACTTCAGCGACATGTTAACATTCCATGTTCTCGACCAAGTGTTTAATATCCTGTTATGTGTGCTTTCTCCATTCCATACGTCTTGAAGCATATTGATTGCTGTGGTTGAGTCTCCTTCCACTACTAGTTTAGTGATTCCCATCTC